>VUQK01043074.1:25195-52984 GCA_015106715.1 Bujurquina vittata
GACCTTCAGAGGCATACATGCACAGGCACGCACACACACACACACACACACACACACACACACAAAGGACTAAAGTGGACCGTAAAGCCATGACAAATTTGGAAATTCATCCCGCTTGAATGCATTTTATCGTCACCTAAAATTTATTCTGAGAACCATTTTTCAGTCTACAAAGAACAAAAGATGTGATCCATTTCTCCTTATGGTGATCCAGCAGTTCTTCAGTCAGGCAGGTAGAAGTACACAGCTACATGTTGCAGCTGTACTGTCACCAGGGGACAGTGTCTGTGGTGTGGAAGTAAAATTGAGTGCTTAAAACAATGAGAACCGTCCACTTCAGCCCATGTCTCATGCTGCTTTCTTGAACTCTGATTTTTAGCTCTTCTCCACCTTCGGGGTGAACACTGTTGTCACTCAGTTCCTGTTCAAGCCCACTTGTCAATCAAACAGCAGTCTTCCTACAATTATTGTTTCTACTTTCTTGCTATGCACTGTTGGATTTTTAGAGGACTACAAGCAAGCATATTTACATATGTGGTATATCCAAAATCCTTCACTCTGCAAATCCAAATACACACCCAAACAGACACAAACAGTATACCATGAATTCGGCTTAAGTCTCATAAAGCTCTCACTGTAACTCCAGGTTGTCCCCATGCATCCCTGCTTCCTGCTTTGCCCCCGTGTCTCATCTCTCTTCCACAGTGCCAGTGTCAGTTCTGGTACTGATCCAGAGGCAGATTTGCCAGTATCCATTTTGACTGGTCTGAAAACCAAGCATGACATAGAATTATAGCAGTACTTGGGCTAATTCATGTAGGGGAGAGCAAAAAGGCCTGCAGACAGAATCTATAGATTGCACCAGCAAATTGTTGGTGAATATATTGAAGTACCCGTTCTATATGAACTGAAATTGGTGATTACATGTTTGATCTTAGCAACTGTGTGTCCTTCTCTGGGACAGTCCCTCTCTCAAATCCCTGTCCTTGCTGCTATAGCTCCAGTGCAACGTCTCTGCTCAGCCTGCCTTCTGTTGCATTCTGGTCTGCTTACTACTGCTCCTTCAGACTATAGCAAGAGCCTCTAAACTATGAACTTCTCTAATATCCTTTGGTTTCCTATGAGCTCACAGCATCCCCAATAGTAACAAGTTGGTGTGAAAACTATAATATTTCCTCATTTAAACATTATGCACATCTGTCAATGTTTATAGTGCACACATACTTTCATATTTTACTGTCACTTACTGCAGGATAATTAATTAATAAATAATTATAATAATAATGAAGTTCTCTGATCTGGCAACAATGTGTATGTTTATTCATCCATTATAAAAGCCAATTTTTCAATTGCAGTAGACTTGAGCACTTTCCTTATTATATATTTAGGTATTCTGTAAAGGATCACAAAACTAATTTTCATGCAGATTTGTTAATCAGCACTTGATCCACACATTAATTAAGTTCATAGATAAAAAAAATAAAGTTGTTTTTTGGTTTAGGGAGCATTATTGTTTATTAGCCTTTTTCAGGATTTGATATATTATCTCGGAATGTAAAATACTTATTGTCACTTTGTCTTATTGCATATTCACACTTTGTTGGTGTGCTTGGGGCCCACACTCTTATTTTAGTGTCCTTTAGGAGTTTATATACTAGGCAACATGTGTTGTGTAAAATACCACCTACAGCTGGCATATAATACAGACTGATTACGTGTTTGTCAGACCATGATGTGTTGACTAGAGTTGGTGTGCGTTGGTGTTTGCCTCTGTGCTTGAAGAATAATTAAATAGTATTATTTCACCTGAAGATGGAGTGCTTTTTTTCAGGACTGTCTGGACCATTTAATATCAAAGATAATTTGCACCTGGATCCTCTTTATGCACCCCGTGTTTGCTGCTGCATGCCACAAGAAATCACACACTGTTTAGTATGCCAGTTCCTCATCCTGATGGATGCATTTTACTCACAGCCACTTGTTTGAATTTTTCTTCTTGGCCTCCAGTTCCTGTAAATTCTCAGGTTGTCTTGCATGAAATGCATATTTGATCTCCCCAAAGTGGCTCAATTATATTGAGGTCAGGAGACTGAGATGGCCGCTCCAGAACCTTTACTTTTTTCTTCTTTAGCCAATGCCAGGATGACTTGGCCTTGGGTTTTGGATCATTGCCATGTTGGAACTTTCAAGCGGATCCAATGTGCAGCTTCTGGGCCGATGAGTGTAAATTTTCCTCCAATATTCAGTTTTGATCTTATCGCTCCACGTGACCTTTTTCTCGAAGATTTGAGGCTTGTCTCAGTGCTGTTTGGTGTATTGTTGTTACGGGCTACTATGTGGCATTGGTGCAGTAGCAGCTTTCTGCCGTCAACTCAACCATGCAGCCCATTTTTCTGCCTTCTTATTGAGCATCTTGAAACAGCATTTTTTGTCACCTGAAACTATTTGTGGCTTTTTCTTTGCATCCTGAAAGATTTTCCTGGCCGTTGTGGTTGGAATGTTTATTGGTCTGCCTGAGCGTGGCTTGCTTTCAACAGAATCCCTCATTTTCCACTTCTTAATTACAGTTTGAACACTGCTGGCATTGGCATTCTCAATTCCTTGGATATCTTTTTATATACTTTTCCTGTTTTATAAAGATCAGCTGATAATTCCTTCAGAATTCAGAATAATTCAGAATCCAACAACATCAGTGCAGCAAATACGATTATTTGTTAATAAATAGCTTCACCCAACATCTAACCACAAGTGAAAGAAAGTTTTCGTGTTAAATAAATAAATAAAAAAAATCCATCCCACATTCTGCCATTTTTCCTGTCTTTGCTTTTAATTTAGATAATTGGACATTCCTTCAATAATATTTGCTTGCATAAGTAAGGGGGCACCAGACACTGTGAGAGCTGAAAGTCAACAAGGGGAGGCGTTTGGAAGTGAGATGTTGATAACCCAAATATACTGCATGCATTTAAATATTCATGTCTCCGTGACGCAATTTGCTTTGTTCTCCTGTGTTTCTCCTACTCTTGACTCCAGTAAAGTGTACAAAGGAATAGGAAAGAGTAAATTGCAAGTAGAATAAGAAAAAACAACCCCCCAAAAAAAGCAAATTTTTGAAATGAAGATATCTGTTGAGGTCACTTACTAAAAGATAATTTGCAATATTTCTACATTCAATTTATTGTGACACCAATTATTAAGGTAATATTCTCCTGGCTTACTGTCTGTTGTAACCTTGCCATGCCTTTGAGGTGGATGAGTCAGAGAAAACCACAGTAATAATAATAACAATAAAAAATCAGCTACTACAAAGTATTTATAGACACCAGTGACACCAGTGTGTCTCAGCTACAGTAGCTGTTTAAGGGCTGCATCATCAGCCATGAAGAGACTATAGCTGGATTCTGTTTGGTTTTTAATATAAATTTTTGTCTGTTAATGTCAAAGTAAAAGGAGCAGAATTGTGAAAATGCTTTGAGCTTGCGCCAAAATCAAATTAGTTCAGTGAAACTGATATTTGCTGTCAGCTTTCCGTTGCTATCTGAGGAAGGCTGAAACTGTTCTGGACACTTTATAGATGGCATTGTGGGGAACAAGTGAGTCTCCCTGCATACCCACAAAATGATTCTCTTTTCTGTGTTACTGTCAGCTGTCCTCCTGTCTAAATAAAGATAAAAGAAGTGGTCCACCCTCAAAAACAAGCGAGCCTGCGCCTTGTCTTTGATTTTCTCACAGCACCTCTCTGCTCCTCCTATTTCATTCCCTCTTTTTTTTCCTCTTCTACTTCCATTCCTCAATCGCACTTTTCCTTCTCCACACTTAGCACTGCTTAGTTGGCCTCACTTCTTCATAACTCCTTTATTCTCTTCCTCAGTATGTTTGCCTGCGCGTAGGAAATAGACGCCAATCGCAGTGACTGGATGAGTGGTTTAATTAAAGGACAGATAGTGCTCTGTCACCTTGCACTGAGTACCCACAGTCAAGAGCCACTGACTTGAAGAAGAGTCAGACAAGGCCATTCATTGATTGGTGATTTCAGGATTGTTACTTAATCTACAAGATACGAGGGAAGAGCTTTGACTTAGATTAGGGATAAAGGTAATTCACTACAATGGAATTTACTTTGCCAAAGCAGAGTCAGTTTGCAATTATGTTAGTCTAATTTTATTAGACAGACAGACAGACAATAGGCCCAGGAATCTTATGAAAAATTATAAATAAAACTGATAAAGGGTGTGTTTAGCTTTGATCAATATCGCTTTTTGTTTGCACAAGATGTTCTTGTACTTGTGTTTGCATTGGTCTTGAAGCTTTCTTTTTGTGACACAGTACAAAGTCTGAAAAAATGAAAAGGCAGAAAATAAAGTGTAACAGATGGAATTCTAAAAGTGTTTACAGACAAAACTCAAACTTAACCCTGATAATTGTGGGCATTTATGACATATTTTAAACCTCATTTAACCAGGAAATCTCTCTCTCTCGCTCTCTCTCTCTCTCTCTCTTTCTCTAGGTGGATAAGGTGTCAGAATCACAAACAAAATTCAGGGTTTTAATTAACTGAAATGAAAGAAAGAGTTGAGCATCTACCAAAAGAAAAAAAAAAAGAAGAAACACTTCAAGAAAACTGAGCACCAAGTCAAAAAGGGCTAAATCAAACATCTGAAACTAACACACCATTTTCCATCAATAAGGAGAATTTGGCCATGAACACACAGGTTACACACTGCTAAGAACAATAGTTCTCTGGCAACAGGGTGCCCCTCTCCCCCAGCTTAAGTGCTCCCTGGCCTAACTGCTGAGTGGAGTCAGCTGCAAAGGGTGCCACCTGTGAGGCGAGAGAGGGAGAGAGAGCAAAACACACCCACACAGTAAGCCTGCTAAGGCCATAACAATCACCATGCTAAAGTGGTACTCCGCTTGGTGTATGGTGCTTTGGATAAAATGTTCCCCAAATGGCATATGTACCTCACAGCTGTCTGGATGGCACTTGATTAGTCACCTGCAGTAAAGGTGAGCCTTCTCTACTATATATATATATATATATATATATATATCCCTTAAAATTTCAAAGGAATCCAAGTAAGTCAAATTTAGACATTGACAGATTAGGATTATTACGAGTCAGGTAATCTTTACATCACACAGTGAGAAATAAAACTGCTTCTTTTCTGAATGGAAACTTTTTTGAATGTTACAGAGAAACCAGGAACCAGACAGTGACTGCAGATGGATTTGAAACTGAACATGTACAGCAGGTTTGAACAGTATTCATGGAAGATTCATCATTAGTGCATGCTGATATGCATAATTTTTTTATGTTGGTGCAACACAGGTGATGTAAATGGGAGTATTTTGGGGACAGAATAAACTACGACAATGGGTATGGTTTACCCTAAAGCTCCCTCTTACTGCTGCAGTCCACTCTTAGTTATTTTTTTACAAGTCATTTTATCTTTTTTTATACCTGGATTTTCTGTCTTGCATGAGCCAACACAAGGACAAAGACAACCTTCATAACTGCATAATCCTCTCTAGCTCCTTTACTCATTCAACCTGAGGTTTATTATCTAGCAGACTAACTGCTAGGCTAATGTTGCAACAATTTTTTTTCCCTGTTGTGCATGTGGTATCGGCACACTAGCTTTACATATTAATGCCTCTAATCATATAATTTTCAGATTTGATGGCATTTAGTAATTGTTGAAGCCCTACAGAAAATTAGGGAAATAAATCACATCTTTGTATTAATTTAAGTGTAATGCAAAAAGAAATTCAAGCTGAACATGGTTATCATAAAGGACACTGAATTTTCTTTTTAGAGTCACAAAAATGGGACTTTGTGCCAAAATGACATATAGAATAAGATACCAAATGAAAGATTTACTGGCAGAAAATAAAAATGATTAAAAAAAGTAGAATAGGATGTAGCTGAATAAAACACAATGCAAAATGACAAAACAAATAGCTTAACACGGTGAAAGCTAGTCTAAAATACAAAAAGTAAAATATTTTAAATTCCACAAAGCAGAATTGGAATTTAGTATAGCTTACTAAATGTAGTAAAAACAACAGAATAAATATCTGATGTAATATTAAGTGGCTCAGTGTAACGTTTGGATAATGCAGTTCAATGCAATATCTTAGTGTGCGCCACGTGCAGGTTTGATTAAATAAATTGTTAACATGAGAAGAAAAGCGATATTCTGCTAGAACGATGCTTCCTACTGTAGAGCATTATTGTATGTGCTGTGAAAGATTTCCTGTCTCTGTCCATGTGGCAGCTGAGCTGAATCAGTGCACAGAGAAGGTGCTCTGCTGCCTGCCTGGTAAGTGGTGCAGAAGGTGGCCAGGATAGTTTGTTCACTGATCTCCTCTCTACTCTTAAAATCTCCAGCATTTTTCTGCACACACTGAAGCTTCCTTAAGAAAAAAAATAACCTGTTCTTTCTGTGCTTGTATACAGCCTCTGTGATGGTCGTCCAGTTCAGTCCATTGTTGATGTGGACACCTAGGTACCTGTAATCTTCCACCACATCAGCATCAGCATCAGCATCAGCATCAGCATCAGCATCAGCATCAGCATCCCGTCCCAGGGTAGACACAGGCTGTGTAGCTGTCCTCCTCTGTCTTAAGTCCAGCCCATCTCTGTGGACTTATTCAATTTGAGAAGCAGATGATTTTTCCCAGACTATTCCGCAAAATCATCCTTGCTCTGTACTCCTCCTCTTTCCCATCACATATACACCCAACCACTGCAGAACGATCAGAGTACTTCTCTAAGTGGCGTGACCATGATGATGAGAACATAATCACTGTATATTGGGGCAGGTTACACAGTGAGGCAATTCCTATTACACTCGTGTTCAGAGATAAAAACAGAAATGCAGATATGACTTTTGGGGAGAGATTCTTTGTTACCATGGCAATGGTAGTTCTACCAGTTAAAAGACCTTAGACCTACATATATTTAGCACAGTGAGTAGACCCCCAGCCAGCTGAGGCCCTCGATAAGTCTGGGTGTACCAGAAGTTTCTTCTCGTTAAAGTGAGTTTTCTTTCCTCACTTTAACGAAGTGCTTTCTCAAAGGGAATAGTTGGGTTTCTGTCTACTGTACTGCAAAGTCTGTACCTTACAATGTATTGTCCCTTACGATGCCTGTTGTTATATACAGTAAATAAAACTAAATTTAACTGACAAGAGGATGGCATGAATACTGTGACATTTAAGAGAAGAAGAATGGCTCTAACTCACGCCAGAGGCAGCGCTTAAGCACTATGTAGGCGCCATACAATCAACACTTCCTTCAAACCCACACCGACTCTGGCTTTTCCTGCACGGTTTAACCGTCAACTCACTTTCATCACCATTTAAAGTGACCCTTGAAATGAGTGATTAAGGCTTAATACAGTCAACTCCTTTTACGAATTCATCAGCCATGCAGTTCCCATAATATTTGCAAGAGGTCTTCTACAACCCACAGTGCTGAAAGTCTTCTTAACAGAACCCTTAAATCCTTTAAGGATAAAAAAAGGGGAAAAAAAGTGTCTTCAACTTCAAAGGCACTAAATATATTCACAAAAAGTTGATAATTTTTGCATTAACAGCAGGATGCTCTTTAAGTAGCTGCAATAATACCTTGTAATATTACAATAGCAATAAAAAAAAAACTTGTGCAGCACTTAATGTGCTTGCACTTAGTGGAACTATCATTTGTTTTCTTCAGAGGACGGAGGCTCAGGATTATGTCTCAGGGCTCTGTAAGGGCCATTTGGCAAAAAAAGGAGCGTGAGCGAGTGCTGCATTAGATGAGTCTCAATTCATATTTTTTATTTGATAGTTTTGATGTCACTGAACTTGGCTTCAGTAGCCTATTTTTTCAAGAAAAAAGTAAATATAGAGAAAAGGATTAGGTGTTTGCAAACTACAAAATAAAATCAAGGAAAATGAGACAAATGAAAAAAAATAGAAACAAACAAACATCTTGAAAAGGAGAACAGAGGCCTGCTAAAGCTAGCATATGTAAAAAAATGTTAAATATTTTAGTAAAACATTTATAAGCTGAAAGAAACTCAAGTCTGATCTCCTGACATGTATTTCCGGAGCCTTGGAGCCCTGACAGCGAAAGTAGCCACCTCTTGACTTTAGTCTGGCAACAGGGACAGTCAAGAGGCCCCACCCTGGGGGATCTTAGGGTGAGTGAGGGCTCATAAAAATGTAGGAGCTCTCCAGTGTCATTGTGGCCTTGCCCACAAAGTGTTTTAAGAGCAATCAATGGATTTTTCAAAATATATATAAATATTCTAACACATAAGAATGGAGGGAAGTAAAATGTCTAAATTTCCTGGTTAAAAGCCAAACCGCTACACTTTTGACAGCCCGTGTGATGCAGACTTGTAAAAGAGCACTGCAATAACCAAGATGTAGGAGATAGAGTATGGGATGTATAATATTTGCAGTGTCCCTAAAGATCAGCATGGTTTCTCAAGTAATACATCGTAGTGCATATAATATTGCAAGTATTTTCATTTTAAGATCACTGGAATATGATAGCAGTGTGGGAATTAAGTGCACACACTAAGGATTTGTTTCAACAACTACAAACCAATGAGATATTTCTATTAGGTAACAAACACAGCTTTTCCAAAGTCAGATCACAGTGGCATGAGAATGTGAGTACACACCATCAGCAAATCATCCACCTGGAGCAAGTAAGGAAAAAAGAGAGTCCAGCCCGCCCCTGGGAGTTTGGCTCCAGAACCTTGCTGTGTTGATAGGCTGATAAACTCAAGAACTTCAAAGAACAGAGTTTCAAGAAAAATATCAAACAGACTAAAGGTAATATTGCACTTTGATCATCACCAAAAATAATTCATTGTATCAGGTTATACCTACTGTAGGAAAAATAACATAATCAGTCAAATTTATCTTTAACTTTGGTTATTGTGTATTTAAATGTACCTGCCTGCTTCTTACGCTTTCTGCTGTGAAAGAATCTGCAGTACAATGGAGGTGAAGGTTGGGCACTGACCCCATTCGCACTTACTGTTAATCAGCTCCTTTTGCACACTGGACTGTCACCCAACACTCCAGAATTTTATCAGAATCCAACAAACTCCCACAGTTGCCGCTTCACTTTCTTCGAGTGCAGGTAAAGTGCTTTGCTTTTGTCTGTCATCTCCTCCACTGTGAGTTTGCTCAGCATAGCAGCACACTGGGAGTTTGTAGCAAACTTGTTTCTGCATATTCTTCTTCTTTCTTCCATTGCTGCCATCAAATGCTGCCACCTACGCTGTGGGACTTTCAATCAGATACTTATGGGCACTGCAGTACCTGATGGTACAGTATTAATATATGGGTTTTTTGATGTCAGTGTTAAACATGACCACAACGATTCATCTTTTCTGTGTTTGTCATACAAATGTCATACAACTCGTATTTGCTTTAGAGTGCAATAGTCAGAATCTACTTTTAAGGAAATATTAAGAAAGTTCATACAAGGTCATAGAAAAAGATATCATACAATTTAATTGTAATAAATATATTTGTGTGAAAAAAATGAACATATTTGCTGTTTGGGGGTCTGTCAGGGATGTGTTGATCAGTACCCATGGGTGCATTCCACAATCACTACCAGAAAAAATTAGGTTTGATTTTTTTCAAGAAATAAATTGCAAAGTATGCAAGGGGTCATTTTTGGCACATTTGGGGGTCCCCTCAGAGTGATTCGTGACAAATCAAACTACATTCTTGTACAAGGTATTATTATTATTACCAATAATCATGGGAACTTAGAAAAAGTTACTGAAGAATTTTTCTGCAATTAATCAAAATGTGTGAGGATTTTTACCCTTTTGGGGGGTCCTTTTGGACCTTGTTACAAACATTCGCTGCGGCTTCTCTAAACTTTTCCTTCTTATGGGTTAAGGAACCTCTACGGCTCTCCTAGAGTGACTGCCCATCTCCTGGAATCCTCTCCATGCTCTTGACACTGTGCTGCGACACAGCAAACCTTCTGGCAATGGCACATACTGATGTACCACCCTAGAGGTGTTGGACAACCTGTGAAACTAAAATTGCTTTCAGAAAAGAGTGTATTTGTATACTGATCTGGTTTGAATATGAGGTCCTATAGGCCCACGAAAACCTTTATTTTGTCCTCACTTGGGTAAGGAGCAATGGATGGATGGCACCTATCAAATGGCCTATGCTAGGTATAAGTAAAGATTTTGCTTTTGCCTATGGTGAAAGTCAGTGAGTAGGTAACATGACAGTATGAAGAGCGCAGGTCGTGATAACAGAGAATAGAAATAGAAATGGTGCTGTACAGGGCGATAAATTGTCTATAACACAGGCTGTGTGAGGGTGCTGCTGTATACAGGAGCCACTGAGAGGCTCTTGGCTCATTAAGTTGAGGCACTGAGGTGAGTGGGTGTGGGAGCGAGTGAGTATATGACACGACAAGGCTTTGATGCACTGACAGGTAGAGAGCTCATTCTCTTGCTCTTCCCCTATCATCATTCCCTCTTTTTCACTTCTCGCACATTCTCTCACTCTCCATAAACTCACTACCAGATGAATTATTGTTCCCCATTCGGTGTTTTCACTGTTTCACTCTGTGTAAGCTCTTTCTCCTTCCTTCTCCGCTACATCGCCACCTCATTTGCTTCTTCTTACTTTCTCTCAGTTTCTGCTTTCTCCCCCTCACTGTGCTCTGTGTGGATATCTATAGCAGCAGCCTGACAGGACATTCAGGTGGGCGAAGGTGTGAACATCCCTCAGAAAAAAAAATATAAATAAAAGGCCACAGAAGATGATATCTGCGTAAAGGCAAGGCTGGCTTGTCATAATAGCAGTTCAGAAGATTTATAGAGTGTAGCCTGGTTTAAACAGTTTCGGGTGGGCTTGTTTGAAATCATTTCATAAAAGCAAGCAGAACAAGTATAAATGTGCGTTGTGCGCCTGCTGTGGTCGGATGCTGAACTGGTCCTGGGTTCTGAAAATGCTCTTATACCCTCGCTCTCTTTCACAGTCACAAACACAGCCATAAGCGTTTGCAAAAATACAAGTAGACACGAAATACACTCAACCACAAGTCTGAACTAATTTCACAGATTCAAAGCCCTCTAAAGTTTTGTTTTTATTGATAGTAATAGCCACTCCATCACAGAACCCCCTATAGCCTGATAGCTCAGTACGACATGCATCACATGTTTGTGGCTGGATTCAAACTGGATTTGAGACCAGTGTTGGAGTTTGAATACATTATTGGATGTGTTAGTGCTCATATTATGTGTTTATCTCCTACAAAGCAGGCAAAGTAAAGCAGAGAAAGTCTGAAAATAGCATTTAAAAAATTCATTGTAGGGTCTTTACCTTACATTATAAAACACCTTGAGGCAAGCAATGTTGTGATTTGGCGCTATAAAAGTAAAAGTGAATTGAATTGAACTGAATTCAGAAAAACATTTTTGGGTGCTTTAATCCAAATTGCTTTGGAGTCTCAGGGCTGCAAACACTACAAATGAAACCTTTAACCCTGACATTTGTGGTGTCATACTCCACTGAACAATCTAGCAGCCACCCTGACCTACTTTAACATTGTACACAGCGACTTGATATACAGTATTTGTAAGAAAAAATCCAGGGAGTCAGCGAGTTGGAGTATGGCTCATCACTACATTATCACCCAACCTTTGCTTACCCTCTTCGCTCCACTAGAACTGCCTGCAAAACAGCATCCCTCTCACACTGGTGCCCTGATAAGATCTGACTTAACCTTGGTGAGGTGCATCACCTCCAACAATAACACTACCTTGTCACAACTAGAGAACATCACCTTAAGGGGATAAGGGTACCATCAGGAGAGGAAAATAGGCTCAACGGATAAGACTCAGCTTCAGTTTTGGCCCGCAATGTACAGTATTTAGCATCATTTTCTTCTCATGTTTTCTAATGTTAGGCCAGTCAGTATTTATAAATAAGAAACAGAGTACGTCTCTTGGTAGAAGTGGTAGTCGTAAACATCTGGAGATTGGTTACAAGAACTAATGGGGGGCTTATCCCTGTAGCATATGCTGAAATCACAATGTGGGTGGTGATAGATAAATCTATTTATGTCTAGGTATTCCAAGAACATTATAGTTTCTGAAATGCATATATTAACTATTTTTTAATAATTACAGCAGCAGGCACGGTTCTTGTCTATGTAAGGTAACAAAGGGATATACGGTGGAGCACTGGAGCAGGAATGAAGAGGCTCTACATGCTGGCAGCTCTCTCTTTAGCAGCTGTACACTGTCTGTGTTGGAAAATCAAGTGCAAAGCTGCTGCTGCTGCTGCTGCGAGGAAAGGGCTGAATTAGCAAGCGTGTTCATAATACTTGGCACTTGATGTTCAGATGTGCACAAGTGGGTCCTTGGGCAAGACTAAGTTTGCACTGAAGTCTCTTCTTCGTGCTCCTCGTGTTGTCGCATTACAAAACAAAAACCTGGAACAAACTGCTTTACTTCACTGTATTTTTTATCTTAAATTACAGCAAATGTGGCCGTTGACTGGAAAGTAAACTTTTGTTTACGCTTCTCACAATCTGGTTTTTCTGAAATGTGCTGCTACTTTAAAAAAATGAACCAAAAGAGTTTATTTTTATTTTTTATCCATTGGCTACCATTCATTAAAAGATCAATAAAGAAAAGAAAAAGAAGAGGAAAAACTCCACCGTGAAAATATGAAGAGTCAGGAGGGTTGTCGAGGTGCTTGGGATTTTCAGTTCTTAGTTTATATTCTTCAGTTTAGGAGTTTCTTGTTTTTGGTAATCATGCTTAGCATCTCTGGTCTTAGTTACTATTTCTTTGAGATCTAGTTTATTTTAATTCATTTATATCTCATTCCTTGTGCCTTGGTTTATTTCCCCTGGTTTCCCTCAGTGTCAAGTTGCTGTGTGTGTATTTACTCGGCACTGTGTTTTGCATTTAATCTTCCTTCCCCCTTGTCTCGTTATCTAGACTTTTGTTCATCTCTACCTGGGTTTCCCCCAGCTGTGTTCACTCCCCCTGATAAGCTCTCAGTGTGTGGAATAACTTTAGGTGAACTTCACATCTAGCAGCACCAGGATCTGCAAAACATGAGGTGCATCACTGAGCTTAAGAAGCTCAGAGCTGTTGAAATGATAGTTTTGGGATTGCTGTTCTTTCACTCAGCAACTGGCATGAAAGGGAAACTTAGCATTTAGAGTCACCATATGTGGTCAGCTTGTCAAATTAAGTTACATTTTGTTATCTGCTCCAGTGGAGGCTTGCCATTCTGCTGTGACTCTTTCTTTGTTTTTTCATCAGAATGGTTCCTAAGGTACAACAGTATGAGTCCAGAAAAGCAACACTTCACATTTGGAAACGCCACTCTGCTTTTTGACTGGCAAACCATGACAGGAGGTCTGGAGCCTTCTCATTGACTTTTTTCCTTTACTGTACAGTGACTCGTCTGAAACATCGGAAATATGTCAGGCATTTCATTCACTGAAAGTCTGGATTTAAACTGACTGACCTTGTATAGGATTTATTACAGTTTAGCTCCCTTTTTACCATTCAAATATATATGGTACGTTTGGCGTAATTTCATTTGCTTTTAAAATGTTTACCTGGGGGTGACAGAGGCAAAACTGTTTAGGTTATCAAAGGTTATCAAATATATTTGTCACTGTTGTTCAGAGAACACTCTCCTATCAAATCTTCCTATTCACAGTGTACGCTGTTTTTCTGACAAGTACTGATGAAAGGGGATGGGCTATTATTCAAGTGTTTCATAAGAAATTGATAATTAAATGGATCCCCTTTAGCAGGTATGGTAATTAAAAGTTAATGGAAAAATAGGAGTACAGATAGTACAGCGGTTGTCAGACGGAACATGTTACAACATAATATTTCACCGTGGGATGCAGTCGGTCCCTGTGGAGCCTGTTGGCAGTATTGGAGATCTGGAACAGTGAAACACCTCTAAGTGGTGCCTTGTGATACCCCAGGCGCTCTTTTCTCAACTTTAAAGATATGCAAGTGCACGATAGTCATGAATTAATGTTTAAGTTGGGACATTTCCACACTAACAAACTATAGTGTGTATTTTTCAGCAGCTATTTCTGCAGTTTTGTCAAACAAGAGAGGAGAGGTCACCATTCCACCAAAGACAGTCACACACTTTCACATGCAGTCAGACTGAAATCACGAGCTAAACTAACATGCACAGCGTGCAGGAGGAAAATTCACACAGAAGCACCGTGCTGCCCCGACATGTTTGCTTTGTTTTCTTCAACAACGAGGAAGTAATAATGGCTCACATTACATCACCTCATTGTTGTTGTTACTCTGATAGTTATGATAATTTTACATTACTGATGGACCATGTAAATGGAACACGAATACTGTTTAACTGCCAACAGGACAGGCGTGACAATCGACGTTGCTAAATTGTGTAGGAATATTAATGAGAGCGGAGAATGGTAATTGTGATATTTCAGTCTTAACGGGCAACGTTTGCTTGTTTGTGTAAACAGAAAAACGGTTCTTAACAGAAGAGAAGACGCAACCTCAGATGAGGTGATTTTAACCCGTTGTTTTCTTGCACCTATAGTTTTTCATTGGTGTAGTTTTGATTAGTTTAAGATACAGATTCATAGCCAGATGACAAGTAAACTAGACAGTTTTAACCTGGCAAGCTAGGGAGAAGCTAAAGTGTGAAAGCTAAAGTGTTGTCAAATAATGTGGACTTTACCCACAGCATTATCCACTGTTCTACCTTTTCACTTCACTACTGTTTCTCCCTTACAAATTGTACTCTTGCAAACCTCTAGGGAGGCAGTTTTGGTGAAAGAGAAGGTCCTTAAGAGGCCTATTATCCACAGCGTCTGCAATGTTGATACAGAGGTATTTAACTTGAGCTTCTCCCTCTGCTTCTATCGCCTCATCTGTCTCACTCTGTCTGTGCTTCCCAGTGTTTGTGTTTGTGTCAACAATCATTAATCATCTCGAGACACTACTGCAAATGCTCTGGGACACTTTCGGTTAAGGATGGTGCTGACAGGCATACAATAGCATACAGTAAATACTATACTTCTCATTTGATTTGGTTAAAACACACTTTAAACAGCCTATTTGGCACATGAACACTGAGCACAATCTGACTCTTCACATTGATAGTGACACACATGCACCCCCCCCCCACACACACACACTTATTTGAGCAAGAGTATAATCTCATGTTCTGCAGTTGCCATGAAACTGTAAGTTTTCCCTCACACACACACACACGCACACACACACACACACACACACACTCACGCACGCACGCACGCATGCACGCACGCACACACACACACACACACACAAACACTGCTGTATGTTAGTAGAAAATATCTGTGGTTCAACTCCAAATGTTATCACCTTAGAAGTGTTTGATGTCTAAATGGGGAAGTCACCAAAGGATGTAAAGCAAAATAGATATGTTTTACTTTTTATGTTTCCCCTTCAAAAAAACCGAAGGGACACATTTTCGGGTGTAGGTAACCTTAGGTTTCACAGTTTTATACTTTATTTTTGCTTTTATGGCTCAAATACATTTATTAGGAAGGAATTCTTACTTTTATGTAAATGAAATCAAGAAGCCCACATAAATAATGCAAATGACCTCAAGATGTCATACAACAGCAAATGGCTGTTGTTGCCTGGCAACAATAGATGGTTAGGCATACAAGATAGAAACACTTGTGGCTTCAGAGCAGCTTTACTGCGACAGGCAACTTTATTGTAGCAGTGACAATTAATGACAAAGATGCCTAAATCTCTGTATTAGTGAGTCAGATGAAGTCAGGATTTTGTGTGTGTGCGTGTGTTTATGCTTTGATTGCATTTTCTGTGTTGCATTTGTACTCGTTTTAACAGCCTTCTCTAGTTTATATCCCCCCTTGTTAACTTTTATTATTTGCTGTCTTTTTATCGTGTGACATTTCTTTTAATTTAATTGTTGTTTTTGTTGTTGTTTTTGATGACCTTATAACGCTTTAATTTAAATCCGTCTTGATAGCTTCCCTCCATATAATAACCTGTTTATTCTGTTTTTGTTATTTAACTTTATCCCGGTTGCACGTTTTATGTCTTTCCATATGCATATCTCCAGTACTGTGCAAAAGTTTGAGCCACCTTTATATTTTGCTTCAGAAGCTGATTTTCACACTTTCTTGCAATGAAAGCAAATGGGAAATTTTAAGTTCAAATTGTCGTCAGTATGTACAGAGAAGGTCAGGAGAGAGGTACAACAGTGAGTGACTGCTACACACAGTGGAGGCTGACTCAGTATTTGGGGCTACAGTCAGTCAGTGGTGTTGGGGATCTCGTTAAAACTGATGAAATTATGACTGCAGAAAGCTATCTGTAATGTGTCTAATTGGCTTAATTTTTCAGCATGGCAAGAACCCCAAACACACTTAGCATACCTGGATTGAAAATAACATAATTTAAACACTATCATTCATGGATTTGTCTCTTCAGGGCCTGGACCTCAACTTTATTGAAGCACTGTGGGATCATCTGGACAGATAACAGAACCAAAGACATCAACAGCCAAAAAATAGCTTTGAATGCTCTTCCAGAAGTCATGAGAATAAATCCTGATGACTACATAAACATATTAAAAGCTCAGCTAAGCAAGTTCAGGCTGTGCTGAACAATCAAGGTGGTCATATCCAATATTGACCTTCAAGCTCATTACAGCTGTACCCACCCTGTTTTTGCATTGTGTACTGCATTTCAATTTATATTTGTACATGTCTCAATAAATCACTGCACCTATTTCCTGTTTTCCTGGGAACACATTAAGAAATGATGGGTGGCTCAAAACTTTTGCACACCACTGTAGCAGACTGAGTTCCAGAGAAAATGTTGAACACATTGTCTCCATTTGAACAATAAGTGACATGAGGTCTTTTATTTTTTCCAGTCTGGGCTGTTGTTTTACACTTGTTTTCTTATGCAGCACAAGTCAGTATCGCTCCAGGTGGGGTTGCTTCAACTTCTGATTTATACTCCTTTAATAACCTAGTGTAACTCCAAGGTGTCACATAAATGTACTTTTTAAAATAGAATTACTCACAGTCTCAAGCACAGAGCTTTGGTGTGATCACAGAGGTCTTTGTGTGATTTCCAAGAGGCCCATTCTGATACTCTGTAGTGACTCCAGCTATTCACAGAATAAATGTCCACTGACACATGCTTTCCATATGAGGCTGGGCTGTGCATCACTAAACGTTTCAATCATACTTAATGTGACTCATCTTCTGGTGCTGAAACAGTTGTGACATCACTCCAGATGTAACCGTAGACATTAGATCAGCCACCTATTGGTTTGTGTTAAATGAAAGTACAGGCATAACCTATTCCTCTTAAACCAGATGTGTTCATGTGTGTTTGTGTTTACATCTTAGTGTAAAATTTATTTTAATTGAGTCAGTATACATTTTCATTGGTCAAAAATAAAACTGAGTAGGAACATGCACTTGGAAAAAAACTTAGTGAATCTCACACACTTTGAGTTGCTGCTGCTTTAATGGTGCCCATAAGCACTAAGGCTTCATCAGAACTCATCATTATAATGAAAATCCATCAAAGACAGCACAGAAATCAACCCTATTACAGATTCTAAGTAAAGCTCATGGTTTCCCTGGTTTCATAGGGGAAACTAGCCCATATGCATGCTGTTGGGTTGATTGAAAGTCCTGTATGTATAGCAGTTGCGATGATGAGGTAGTTTGTAGTCAGCATTATAGCAGCAGCACTGCTGAGTGAAAGACAGTTCAAAACTGACTGCATATGAGTAGAGAGCTGAGAATGGCATGCGTGGAAAAGTAATTTTGAGCTGTCTGCCTGAACTGCCTCGTAAACCTCACTTTGTTAATTTGATGCTGAAAGAACCGTGGAAATGCACCTTCCTGATTTCGATAAATACTGTATATTGCTCAAGCACTTTAAGATGGGCTGTTGTATTGTATTAGTATATACAAGTCCTGTTTTTTTGCCATTTAATTCATAAAAGGTAAACTCATATATTCTACATTTATCACAGTGAAACAGTTATTAAAGTTATTAAAGTGAAAAATTTAAGCCTTTTTTTGGTTTTTAATTTTGATGATTATACAGTAGCTTATAGCTCATGAAAATCAGAAATCCAGTGTCTCGGATTATTTAAACATTTCAAAAATTGATTAAAAAAAGGAGTTACAGAAAGCTTCTGAAAAGCATGTTCATTTATGCATTTAGTAATTTGTTGGACCTCCAACTACGAATTACATCAACAGGGAGGTCAGCTTGTGAAGCCCAGGTCGCTCTGATAGCAGGCTTCATCTCATCAGTGCTAGTTGGGTTTTTATCTTCCTCCTGACAATAACCCATGGATTCTCTATGGGGTTCAGGTCAGGGGAGTTGATTGGCCAATCAATCTTAGTAACATCATAGTCAGCAAATCGTTTGGTAGTAGTTTTGGCACTGTGGGCGTGTACCAGGTCCTGTTGGAAAAGGAAACCAGCATCTCCATAAAGCTTGTCAGCAGATGGGAGCATGAAGTCCTCTAAAATCTTCTGGTAGATGGATGTATTGATTTTGGACTTGATAAATCTCAGTGGATCAACCACCACCAGCAGATGACATGGCACCTGAAATCATCACAGATCAGGGAAACGTCACACGGGGCTTAAAGCACTCTGGATTCTGCTTCCTCTAGATTTGAGGACCTTGATTATCTCCGCCAAGGAAGTTCTGTTTTTGGTAGCATTTGCGTACATGCAGTTCGGTCTTAAAATGTTTTGAATAAATTCTGATAAAAGGGGTGCAGAGTGGGGTCATGTTAGCAATCCATTAAAATCTGCCTTATATCCACCAAAATCCTTAAAATCACTAAGGTCATCTCAACCTGGAAACTATGTTTCTTACAAGTGTGGCATTTCTAAAGATTTAAAATATCATGTCGCATCTCCTTCAAGGTCAAAGTAACAAAAATGCTCTATTGGTCTATTTAAAACTAAGTTTCTTACATTCAGTGTTTGTATTGACAACATGTAGGCATATGGGGAATGATATATAGGGATTATTAATATAACTTTACTTTGAACTCTTCTTCAAGATCAAACAAGGTCAAACTTTAATAAAAATGTCTTTTATCTTTATAACTAAAAAAACCTCTATTACCTTTGTTTGTATGGACAAGCTATAGGAAATGATTCTGGTATGCGGGGGGTTACAAATATTACATTATGATTTGCATCCAAATGTCATCTCACATTTGACTTCTGATCTCACTTTTACATTTCACATCTGACTGTCATGTCAAGCAAATTAAAATTGGTTCAGCAAAGCTCATAACAAAAGCACTTTGCACTTATTTTTACTGCACTGCAAACTTCTTAAAGTACATTTAAAAAGAACAAAAAAAGCCCCACAATACTAAATACTGCCTAAAGAGTGATCTGTCTTGGCAGATGTTTGTGCTCTGTGTGTATTTCTAGTTTGCAAAGGAAATGCTAAATTTGTTTCATCTGAAAAGAGGACTTTGGACCGCTGAGCATCAGTCCAGTCCTTTTTCTCCTTTTAAGACACTTCGGACATCGTTTCTGGTTGATATTTGGAATGCCACCGTAACATTCCTGAAGATGTCTGTGCACGGTGGCTCTCGATGCACTGACATCAGCCTCAATCCACTCCTTGTAAAACTCTCTCAAGTTCTTGAAATTACCTTTCTTGATAATCCTCTCAAGGCTGCAATCATCCCTGTTGCTTGTGCACCTTTTCCTACCAAATATTTCCCTTCCAGTCAATTTTCCATTAATATGCTTTGATACAGCACCGTATGAGCAGCCACTGACCTTTTTGCAGTGACCTTCTGTGGCTTACCCTCCTAGTCGAGGGTGTTGATGATTGTCATCTGGACGACTGTCAAGTCAGCAGTCTTCTTAGCTGCAGTGGGATTCATGGTATTTATAGTGTGTGCAGTTTACTCAAACTCGAAATGAAAAATTCTAATAATCTGACATACTCGATTTATGATTTTAATGAGTTATAAGTCATAATCATTTAAATTAAAACCAAGAAAATGCTTGTAATATTTACCAATACGCATGTGCATGCTTAACCTCCCCAGGTTGGACATTTAGACTGGAAAATGATGTGTTTTTATAGGAACAGAGTGGAGCAGTTGAAGCAAGTATATGAGATAATTATTAGTCTGAACTTCTCTTAAGAACGCTAATTGGACACATTGTGACCCCCGTGCCAAGCCCAAATCATCTGACTTAAACTCTGTAGCTTTGGTTACAGGTCAATTTGCTCAGTTACCATAAAAACCTTCCCATAAAATGCAATTGCTTAATTGATCAGCTGGACTGCTTGGCATGCACTGGGATTAGTGGGGAAATAAATCGATGCAAAAAAGAGCAGAGAGCAGACACATGGACAGTGGTCAATCTTAAGATTAAACATGACAAACAGAAAAAGGCAAAATCAATCCTAAACTCATATGGAGATGTCAGCTCTACACCATTCTGCTAAATCACACTTTAACAGGAAAAGGAAAGACAGTGCAAAGGAATGCTCATGGAAAAGTCAGTACCATGTGAGCACATTTACATTTTTGACATCCTGTTGATGTCCTTATACAATGCAGCTCTGCAGATTCCAGTAGCAGAAGAAGCTGACATTCCTATGTAACAAATTTTGCAAGCCACAAGAACCAGATTTTAGGTTGCAGAAGGAATTCTAAATTACCATTTTTTAAAAAAACTTTAGATTACAGTTTTTGAATATATTTGAATAAATGTAAAAATGTTGATTTCATAACAGAATCCGTGAATTGGTGCATACACAAACCCAAAAGACTTTTGCTTTCGGTCCATATACACAAAATGCTTTACTTATGCACATAATAATAAGACTGTGGCACCAAAAGATCTTAAAGAGAACTCAAATGCAAGTCAAAGTCCCGAAAAGTGAACCAACTTGACTTTCTTTGAGATTCTTTGAGACATATCTGACATGTTGGTGGATTTGTTCCGGCTCTCCCTCACACACTGGATGCCTGCAATGAATCCTTTCATCCTGAGCTCCAAGCAAAGCAGTATTATCATGGGACTGTATTTCAGCACAGTGGATCAGATAGGGGAGCCGAAGGTGCATATTGCCTATCAGCTGGTGAACTTTGAAGTAATCAAATACCATCCAGACTGTCCAGTTTGAAGGGCTATGAGTCACTGCATAGCAATTTACACTTTTGTAGGCCCAAAATAACAAGCATGAAACGCTTACTATTTAAGTAATGCAAAGGAAAGCAGAGAGTCACAACATGCAGAATCTACTACAGGTCTCTACTAATAACACCACCACTACTGCTGCTGCTGCTACTACTACTACTACTACTACTACTACTAAACCACTGACTTAGAGTACAGGTTTTTCTAAAAGACAATTACAGGGACATGGATTTTGATGTAAACTGGTTTTCATAGAATTATTTACTAAATGTCTGATATGACTGTCACTGACTGAGAAAATATCCTTTGTGGACAATGATTTTCCCACTTTGGCTCCAAGAGCAGTTGTTGACAACTGTGGTGTTTATGATGCAAGCAGAGGAAATGCTGCCTGAAAAGGTTAATTTATTAATTAGTCCTTGATTAAATCTTTGCATTTTAGAGACATGGTGAAAAAGCTTTACTTCTGAGAAGATGCTTAGAGTTTTTACAGACTCAGTGGTTCAGGCAGTTGTTGAAGGGTTTATTAAACAACTTTTTATGTTACACATTAAAAGAATAGCAATATTTGTATGAGATGTGCTCACCTGTGATGGATAAAACCTTTGATTTGTTTATTATGCTGCCTTGAAGTGTCCTTGAATACACAAACCACCATGTAAAGAAAATCTTTTTTTGGTGGTATCTCAGGTTGCCATGACTTTCTGTGCAGCTCCAAAGCTCATTGTTATCCTTAGTATGATTTCAGAGCCTAGTGGAGACACAAGGGCTGCCACTGAGTGTGTTTGGTCTATCGCCACAGTCTATTTTACACCCCACTAGCTTTGGATGAACCCATAAAATTACTGTGTCGTCCGGGCCTCGCCCTGGTAAACCTGGCACCGGCAATGCTCAAACGTGCTTCATTGCTATTGAACCTCATATAAATTCATGACCTCTTTCCTTCTGTGTGTGAGAAAACAGAAACGCCTTTGCTTCTTTTCTAACGATACCTTGAGTATCTTAGCTTACCTATGTGGAATCAGAGATTTCAGAGTTACCTATAAACCATTATTCTGATTCCATGGATTATGTATTCAGGGAGTTCATTTTCAAATCAAAAAGAGGTGGCAAGGATACACACCAGGAGGACTGGGGGAAATATGAGGCTTTGCTAATGAGCTTGCTAATTTGATGGACATGCACAAAGAGTTTGGAAAAAATGCTGAGAAACACAGCGTAGTTTGGAACATCATAAAGAGTTTATTTATGCAGGAAATGGTAATTAGTTTCCTTATTTTCTCTCATCATTTACTGGCCACCTGAGATGTCCTTCAGCAAGGCAAGTAAACAATTACACACATACACACCCTTCCCTATAACTCCAGCGAGGCTGATTGCATTGAGAAACTGATATGAGGAACATGTAAGCAGTTGATTGTTGATTTACCTGTGTTATTCTGGTCCTGATATAGGCCGCTGCCATCGGTAGGCGAGCTCCTAAAGGTCACCTCAACTGCAGAGGCTCTCCTGGAGAACCAAGCAGTTTTTAAAACTGTGTCCAAACATGAGGTACAGTGTGAGCAGCATGCTTGCAGTAGGGGCAGCTGTCAGTTCAGCTCACATTTACGCAGATAATAATATGCAGAGAGCTCGATTGTTTAGCTTGTCTATCAAAGGCAGGTAAAGATAGAAGAAAGCTAATGAATATATTAGAGACAAACTATGATCTAAAGTATTCAGGCTCCTCTGCAAAACATGGTAGAAGCACTGTCTTGCATTAGCATCGCTTCAAATAGCTCTGGGTTGCCAGGGTTGTTTTTTTTTTGATAATGTAAAAAACAGAATGCAAAAGAAACAAGTGCAGTATTGTTATTGTAGTTAATAGTGCTTTGAAGCATTATTTGCCCCTTCCTGATTCATTTGTAAATATTTTGAAAAATACAAATGTTAATAATCACTGTGTATGTGACAGTGTTTGTGCAAAGTTTTGTTCAGACACATATATACATACACACATTTCTGTAAAGATTAACCAAAGTTTTAACAATTCAGTTTCACCCAGGCCGGGTTGCCAGACCTGTTAAATCACAAATGTAGTTGAATGGAACCTGTCTGACAAAGTGAAGCAGGCTAAAAGGTCTAATAAAGCAACACATAATGCCCCAAACTAAAGAAACTCAAGAACAGATGAGAAACAAAGTCACTGACATCAGTCTAGAAAGGTTACAAAGTGATTTCTTAGGCTTTGGGACGCCACTGAGCCATTATCCACAAATGGAGACTTGGAATAGTGGTGAACCTTCCCATCAGTGGCCAGCATACCAAAATTACTTCAGGAACACCCTGACAACTCATCCTGGAGGTCACAAATGAACTCAGAATAACATCTAAAGAACTGCAGACCTCACTTGTCTCAGTTAAGGCCAGAATTCATGATTCAACAACAAGAAAGAAACGGGGCAAAAATGGCATCCGTGAGAGAGTCCCAAGGAGAAAACCACAGCTGAACAAACAAAAAACAAACAAACAAAAAAAAAAACATCCCAGGATTTTTGGAAAAATATCAAGTTGAACTTTTTGGAATATTTGAGTCCTGTTTCATCTGGCGTAACACTAACGTACGCCATTTTTTTCCATGACTGACCTTGAAGCGTGAACGTATTTTCAGAATTTCAATAGCGCTCATATTAAAGAATGCAGACATGTCTACTTCTGCTGCCAAAACAAAACAAAAATCTTCTACTTTTTTTTAGCACCTCCTCGCAGATATTTTAATTAAAGTTGATTCAAATGTCAAATTGAGGACAATTACAAATTATTTTCCAAGATATCTCCAAATAGATCTCTTGGCCTGGCGTAGAAGAACACACAATGCACCCGAGAGGAAGAGAATAGCTGGTGGAGAAACAAACGCCATTATCACAGTGGCTGTTAATAATCTGTTGATAAATTACATGCATACAAATACACTAAAATAAGAGAGAAACAAAAATGTGAAAAATGGAAAAACAGACATTTTCTTTTAGTCCCAATGCGCCTTTGAATGAAAAACCAATAATTTAAGTGCCTTTAAGTGCAAAATGAAGAACGTCGCAGATGACTGTACAAACTACTCATACTGCTACGTATAAATGAACCAGTCCAATTGATACTTTCACACATGGAATTTCAGTCCTTTTGGAAATATGGACTTCCAGTATGACATCAGAATCAGAATACTTGATTGATCCCAGAGGGAAATTCCTGTTGTTACAGCAGCATCCGTTTATCGAAAGAATAAAGAATAAAACACTAATAATTTAAATAAATAATACATTAAATACATTACTATGTATGTATTTATGTATTTATTGCTCCAGTTTGAAGTGAATGCTGTCCATAATGCACTCTTTATCTTTCATAATGCACCCTGTACCATTACTCAAATTTTGATTAAAAATGAACTTAAGAAAGTTTTTATTTTTAAATGCAACCGAAAGATGGTAGACAGACCACACACCTAGACTTTTACATTTTGTGGTAGAAGTATGAGCGGGGGGCAAAAGCAATGTCTCAGTGTGAACAACTTGTAATTAAAGCACATCCACTTCTCAGCAGCCATCCTCTGACAGCCTTCAAATGGATTCTGCACCGGCGCCGGCAAACACCTGTCGGCCCCCGGATAGAGAGAGCACGGCCTGCCTCGTCCTTTTATATTTCAGTCATTATTTCATTACTCATGCTGTGCTTACATTCTGTCTTGCCTTGGGTACCCCCAAAGGTCTCCACTACCACTACCCACGCGTACATGCACAAACTCACACATAAACACTCGCTCCATCTATAGAGTAAAAAGCAAGCGTTCCATGATAAATGAGTAAAGGAGCGGGGGCACTGTAAGTTATGTAAAAACAGAATGTATTTAGGGGAGGAGTGACTGAATAATAGACAAAGGAAGCAGCAATGAAGAAAGCCAAAGGGGATTTATGTTGTAAGAGGGCAGTGTGCAGCATTTTCAGAAATTCATCTTATTTTTTATTTTTTTTTTTTTATGCTTGGTTGACCTCTGTGCAAAGGCCAAATAGGGTAGGTCTTAATTTGATCGACTGTCTGTGACACATGCACACTCACGTCAAGGCATAACTCGATGTGAGTGTCCAAATAAAGTATTTCCTTATGAGACAGCGATGCCCTATCAACACATTTCAGTAGCTTTCTAACCCCTTCAAATGAATCCCCCAGCATGACATTAATAAATGCTAATTGCAATAAAGGTGTTTAGATAGCTGTAATAATTAATATTTCATAACAACTTGTTTTCTGATAACCAAGAACTGGTGATGAACCGTGACACCGAGCGGCTCAGAAGCTGCTACTCCATCTAGAATAAAACTATTTCTATTAATCTGGCATTTGCTTTTATTACTGATAAATGAACCAATATGGAATATCAGTTAATGCTAGCAGTGTTACTTCTATTTCACAGCAATGCTTCTGCAGTACTTTGATTAAGAAATTGAAGATGACGACACTAACTGAAGGGCTATGGTGCTGCCCCCCAAGGCCAAACCAGTTCTCACAGATTCCAGTGTGCTGAGCAGGCCTCTTGGAGGGATCGACCTGCGCTCACTGAAGTACAAGCTTACAAAGTATAACATTGTCATTAAAAAATACTTTTCTTTCCCCCATTACCCTGTGTAAGCTTTTTTTTTTTCCTGGAAGAACATTGAGGTTGTTTGTTATATTTTACTTACAGGTAATAAACTCTGACATGAATGAAGATGATGTATTTTTGGAGCACACAATAAGAAATTACAAAAAGAAGCAAAACATTTCCTTTCCATCAGGAGAGTGTAATGAAACAATTCAAATATCACTGACTTGGCAATGAATTACTTTGCACCGCAGTCCGAGGTGGTGAGTATTTTGATGAAAATGCAGAAAACGGGAGGCGGCATCGTGTAAGTGTGAATGAAAATCACTGCAGATATGCATTCTCGAAAAGAACCTGCCCATTACCTTGACCTTCAAATGACCTTGGCCTCCTACAGTAATTTTTGACATTAACTTTAACATCATGCTTTTATTTCTTTCTTTTATTCCTTCATACTCGCGTGCATTCTACCTTACAGGAAGACCTCTAAATTGAGGCACTTATCCATGACCTTGACCATCAAATAAACACAAAGGTCTTCCATATTCATCCTTAGGATCCTGAATATACTGTGCTTTTATGTCCTGCATGTGTAATATATTACCTCCATTCATTTTAGCATTGTCTTTTGTTGTATGTGCATAGTTTGTTACACAAACACCGCACTTTATAATTGCTGTATATCATGTGCATGATTTCATTTTGAACAATCTTTTGTGTAGGAGACATATTTGGCCTAATTCTATGTTTTTGGCTTATATATTTATTTTTTTTACATATTGTACAATGTTTTTGTTTGTGCAGATTTTTCTTTGCACCCTTTCTTTTTTTGGGCTTTCTTAAATAACAGTAAGCTTTTATTATCAGCTTTCAGTCCGCCATCACACAGAGCAGGAGAAATGCTTCATTGCTTTATTCAGCTTTCAGGAGTTCATATGTTAAATAAATGGTGCCTTTGAAGCCATGGCGATGGAAGCAGTGTGTCTTCATTTCAAAGTACTTTTTATTGTTTTAGTTTTTTATATCTTACAAACACAGGCCTTATGGAGAGACTAATACATTATTAATTTGTCTCATTTTTTTTAGTTTTTTACATTGCTAAAATTAAGGAAAAGATCATAGGTAGGTGTGGAAACCTGCCATCATTTGCAAATTTCATTTCTATACAAGTGGATTTTTACAACTATGCTAGCACTGATTTGCATATTACCATGTGTACACAACCTTCAGTACTCTTTTTTTCCCTGTAAATTAGTTATGCATTTGTATCTATTTACTGACAGTTTATCACACTTTTTTTATTACAGTATGGTTGTTTTCTAACACTTATGACTTTTGAACTGCAGGTATAAACCCACAGTTGCCAAGTTGTTTACTACATTTTATTTTTATCTTTTGCTGTGAAAACAAAACTTGTTAAAAGTCATGCACACATTTTTGATGATAGTTTATTGTCTCACTCGGCGAGGCAGGGAGACAGCGATCACTCGGCGTCCCTCTGTCTGCCTGTCCTTCACACTTTTAGTATCTCGGTAGCCGTGCGGCACATTGACTTTAAACTTGCAGGGTGGATATGTACTGAATAGTACAACCGCAGAGCACAAGAACCATACCTATCTCCTTGATATTGGAGTTATTAGTAAAACAGTTTAGATCCCAGAGGTTCAAGGTTTGTGGGCCTCATCAGCATCCATTTTTTTTTGCCAAGGTCAACAGTGGCCAATAGAATTATCCTGCTAATGTGCAACTAGGGTCAAATGTTTAGTAGTTGGGGGCATATGTCATTTATTGTGTCTTTTTAAATCACTGTCACAGTGTTGTAGTCAAGACCACCTAACCCGAGACCGAGACAAGACCAAGACCGGAGTGTATCGAGACCGAGACAAGACCAAGACTTTTAGGG
>VUQK01043074.1:56284-73759 GCA_015106715.1 Bujurquina vittata
TGCTCAAGCAAAAATATGAGAAATTTTTAGCATTATACATGTAAGAGCAAATCAACGGGCATGTTCGATATTTCCACATAGGTGCCTGCAGATGGCTTACATGCACACAGCTTATGCCTAATACATATGCATGGATCTATAAACAACAACAAAAAACTTTTTTGGTGTTATCATGAAGTTAGTGAAGGGTGAAAGGTAGCTATTTATGGATATGAATACTTTTTTATTGTTGTGTAAATCCTGACATGCCACTGTGCCAACTTTAAAAGGTTAATACAAGGCCACAGTAGTTTCCTTTAATGGGCAATCAGCATTTTTTATTCTCTAATTATTATGAAGGAAATGTTTGCACAATTTAATGAGTACCCAACTAATAAAATCATTATTGCCTAGATTATAAGCTGCACTTTCAGTAGTTCTGTTTGCAACCTGATATGAGCTTTATTGCTCACCTGGGTTAGACACATGCAGACGACAGATCACGGGTAAGTTACTTTTGTGAACTGTTGGCTCATTCGTTGCTACAAATCAAAACAGCCATTACATTGAATATTGACATTAAATTAAACTGCCTTTCTTAATCAAAAAGACATAACAGGGTTCTTGCCGAGTGTAATTTACCTACACCTGCTTTGTAACTGTTGCTACGCTGCTGACACATTGCCAAAAAGAAAAGAAAGAGATGTTCCTTGGGAGTGCAAAGAACTGAATTGTGGTCGCAGGTGTGTGTCTGTCTAGGCGGTTCAGTAGTTCTCGAGATTTTACAATATAAGTTATTGGCTCTTCAGAACTGCCTCAGCAATGAAAGTGTAATATTTTAAACTCCATATTATACTCATTTTCCTGTCATCCCACGTCACTTGTGATCATACCAAATATACAATTAATGTTGTTATTCTAATAAGATGTTCCACTGAAATAGGCCTTAGGGTCTAATATGTCCGATGAATAATATTGCTTTCAGTATTTTTGCTGTAAACTAGTTACACAGCGTATTTAAAAGAATATGTAGCCCACATGATTAATTTAAAGTTTCATAATATGTAATTAAATAATATTGATGGATTATTTATTCCCAGCACTGCAGTGCAATTGTTTAAACACAAAAAAATGAAACAAAGATTGCGTATTAAAATAAACAATTCTTTTTATTTTTTAAATTTTTTCATTACCTTCTTCCCAAGGCCACTAAAACAGGGATACAAAATATTAGCCATCATCAAAAAATAATAAAATAAAATAAAATAAAAAAGAACTTACAGACATTATTTCCATCCAGAGCATCTTTTACAAGAAAAATAAAATAAAATTCTTATTACCACAAGCATGGCCTGGGGAAGAATATCAATGGCAAAAGGAATTTTAAACAGGTTCTCAAAGGTAAGCTACAAAGAAGGACCACTTTCAGATGTGCTGTGAAGGAGCACTCATTCAGGATTCATGGAACAGTGATACCGGTCTCTTACCTTACCCTTTGACAGGCTCAGCTCTGTGGCAAAAGATCTCTTCGAGACTGCTTAGCTGCTAAGCCACAACCAAATACTGCGCAATAACTGCATCGCATTAGGCACATTACCTCGGAGATAGTTCTCAGTACATGAACGGTAAAGAATGATTTTGGAAAGCTGCACCAAGATATGTTTTTGCAGCTCTCACAACTTCACACTTTTAAAATAGGTTGGGTGTTGTATGTGTGTGTCTGTTTCCACCCACTTGAATAGTGAGACGATCCAAAAGCCCAAATCCAAAAGGTTTAAGGCTGAGCTAAAAAAAAAGAAAGAAAGATGTGTCATGATTATATTATAACATCACATAGTTACTTCAAATCAAAGTTCTTAGGTTAAGGCATAGTTAACACATTTTTCATGGACAAACTATATACTCAGTTAATAAAGCAATAACCCTTGTATAAAGCATATTGTCACTGAACCATCCCACACATTGATTTGGCCATTAAGCTGTGCAGGAGGTGGGACTGTAAATGGCTACAGGTGTTAAAAACCAAATGTACTTCAGGAAGTGACGTGGGGAGTGGAGAATACATCAGATCTTTTAGCTCAGACCAAGCAGCAGAATTTGTTTTAATATACCAATGGCAAAGTGTTATATTATTGTGCAACTATAAGGTGCTGAATATATTTAAATGATTTTTTTTCATAGTTTATTTCTTTCTATTTTTGGAGTATCAAAGACCTGATAGAAGACATTTTTTCTTTAAATGGGGGTTTTCTTTGGCTATTTTGTTATTATTCATTTACTTCATTGTTTTGATGTTTGACAGCATGTCATTTCAGCAGTGTTATTTACCAAAGGAATGAAATGTTAACAACAACCATGTTTCCCAAAAAGAAAACATGCCCAGTGTAGGTATTATAAATATGCCAGTCTGATTTTTGGATCAGATATTGGTCTGTTACTGACCAAAAAAAGCTGGATTCAGCAATGCAATCAGTGACAATGAGTTGATCCATGGTCCTATCCATGGCTTGTTTACACTCACTCTGTGTTTGGTCGGAGACCTTATCTAAGAAGGTAAAGGGATGCTGATTCAGTATAACATAAGCTCTTATTATATTTACTGCATGAACATTAGGTGTTGTTGTCAACATGATTAAATACTATTTCACTTCAGCTGTCTCCTCTCCACACTCGTGTGAGGAGAAAAAAGGAGAAACTATTGCGACTTTAAATGGCAGCAGTTTGTAGCCATTTAAACTCTCTTTGTTCCAAAATAAGACCAGTGCAAATCAGTTAGGTTGATGACACCAGTGCACTAAAAAAATTTTTTCCAATGTATTTATTCTGTGCCTGTTTACATTAATTTTGTTATATATATATATATATATATATATATATATATATATATATATATATATATATATATATATATATATATATATATATATATATATATATATATATATATATATATATATATAAAAATCTATAAATATCAGGCTTCCCAAGTAGTTTAGTGTGCTCTATGATTGAAAAAAGGGGAAAAAACTGGTTATGCTGAAAGATAGTAGGGGAAACCAATATATCATTAATATTATCATTATTATCAATCAGATCCCATTCTACTGTCATTCGATGGTTGGGGATGGCCTGACTGAAGGTTGAAATAATTGCACTTGAAAGGAGGCAAATGTTCTCGACGTGAACAGTGAGCGTGTTGTTTGCTGAACCATGTAGAGATCCTGCCACCATCCAAGAACTACTACAGTAATAATTGCATTCTGGCTTCATCAAGATCGCTCACGTTTGGGGACTGTTGTGACACGAGGCAGAGTTGACAAAAGAAAGCTGCAGCCTGCAGAGGGAGAAATAACTGTGCGTAGACAGATTGTCGCTGTAGAAAGTTCATGCACCACTGGACTCAATTATAAACTACCCCAGCAAATCCTGCTCGCTGAGAAAAAGGGATGTAAATTGTGTTTACTGTAGCCCTTTTGAGTACACATTATTTAAAGGTGTGCCATGTATGTAATTTTTCATTCTGTCCTTACACCATCACAGAAAACGTGGTTTCACAATTACCTTTGAGTTGTGGTTGCCAGCATTTAATTGATTTAATTAAGCTTTCTTGCAGGGAATGAATACTATTTACATAATTAATAAATGGTAGTCATGCTCTGCTCAAAACATTTAATCAGATCATGTTTTTCCATGTGCCTCTTAGAACACCTTGCATATAACTTAAACCTGTGGTGAGTAGGTGTTCAAATTACTGCAGATCCGACCTCATTTAATTTTCCATAGCAGATAATGACAAAAGCATTAACTGGGCATTTGCACAGTGACGTGCCAACTAGTGTGAGTTACATCCGATCTGAAATCCACACACAAACAAATCCACTACAGTTCACTGCACTTCACTCACCAAATGATCCTGGGATATCTCGTCTGTGGCCATTATCATGGTGAAGGCAGTGAAAAAATGTATGTGTGGGGAAGTTGTTTGATGGATTTAACAGGCATTCTCACCCAGTTTACAATAATTGTAGGTTCAGTCTCCTGCTCAAGCACTCATCAAGAAGATACATACAGTAGCTGCAGCCTTTGAAACATGAAATGCTGCAAAGATTGAACATTTCTCACTACTTGCCCAGCCTGCAGCCAAGAAGCTTGCAGTAAATGACCTGCTGTAACAAGGCATCTGGAGATGAAGGGAGTGTATGCCTGAAAAACACATGAAAGGAGGGTTAATAACAATAAAAGAGGAGAAAAACATGAAAGAAATGTAGAAGATGAAAAGAGCCTGGTAAATAAGGGCAGTATAGAGGGCGGAACATGGGGGCGTCTAACTAAAACTCAAAAACTAGTCTGAGAGGTTCAGACTAAAAGATTAGGAAAAGAGTTAAAGCCAGTTTTAGGACAGATTCACATTTATTTTAAGATGCAATATGAATCTGGTCATCTAAAATCAGACATCTATTATTCATTTCTTACTCCTGGCTCTTGTTTAGGGAGTTTTCCACTCTAACATTTGTCACGACTATTGCTGTCATCTACCAAGCTGACATTAACAGCCACTCTCCATCTGCACAATTCCAGAGGAAGTTGGTGAATGCAGCGACTTTGGCAAAGAATAAGTCAATAAATAAATAAAACCCTGGTGTTCATCATATTAAACCAGTTTTGACTGCTGTAGATTTAGGATCATTTGCAGCTGGTGCTGCTCATCCCTAAGATGCCAGTGGTGGTGGTGGAGATAAGAGGAATAGGGAATTACAAGATATATGACAGATGAACATGCAACACCATGAAAACTAGCTGTCCTTTGTTATGCAGGCCACAGCTGTACGATGGCTAAGCTGCTGCAGTTTTGAGGTTATTTGCCGATCTCATTGTAGATTTCTAATATCTGGCACGTGACTGTTTGAGAGCCATCTTTTTAAAGTTATTGCAGACCACAGATTGCATCCCGATGCTTGACTTTTGCTAGCGTATGACTTGGAGGCTTGTGGTGTGGTCTCAAGCCACTGACCCAGTGTCAGCCCTTGCGATGTTAGATAAGAGCTGTGATTCACTGAGACGACTGGGCTTTTTTTTAGGACTCCTTACATACACTATAATTCAGGTCAGCTCCGCAAACTAAACTCAGACTGTCAGAATCTTTAAAATGACACTATAGCTTGAGGAATTTAGGCGTTCACAGGTATGCTGTTTGTCGGTTGAGATGAATCAATCGTCTGTGATTCAGACTTAAAATACAAGAGAGGACAACGCAATTTAGACAGGAAGAGGCAGTGAGAAAATTTAAGGTAAACAGAAATCCCTTCTGCATCACCTGGATTAAACAGAGTAACACCTGCTAAAAGCTAAAAGCAGATTAAAAGCGTGAAAGTGCAGCTGTATTTACTAAGCCTTTTTTTTCCCCCCAAGTTTGATTATTGGTAATCTCTTAATTTGTGCAATACCATTATATAACAGCACAAAATACAACAAATAGATGGTAAAAAATATGCATTAGGTTTGGTCCATTGAGCTGTTTGGGGTTGCTGTTTTGAGTTTGGGGACCTTTTCTGTTTTGGATTAAAACAGCTTTGTAGTTTAGGCAGCAGGATAAGGGCATTTTGTTTTGCTGTGTTGCTTACCCCTTTAAATAAAGATGTCCATTTTAATTTTTCAGCTTTACAGTTTTTCCTGCTGACAGAACTATGTGCATCTATTATTAGTTTGTATATTTATTCAAAGATATTAGAAAAAAAATGTGGAAAAAGTAGTAGAAGGATAGGCTTAGCTTTAGGTTAGCCCAGTGATGATTCCAAAAACGTCCAGAGCGAAACAAAACTCCCTTACTATTCATGGCGATGAAGGGTTTACACTTCACATCACAAAGGATTTAAATGTAAACCCAACTCAAATATTTCTTAAAGTTATGCAAATTTGTGTGCTTTCCAAAGAGCTCAGTAACTCTGTAATGCTATGTGTGCTGAAGGTACTGTCAACCGCAGATCTCTATCATCTCACTGTGTAGTTACTTAAAGTAATAGAAACTGCACCTTTCTAACACTAGAGCAAAATTGTGTTATCACAGCAGTGTTTCAGATACCATTTTTTCCTGCATTAATACTTACTTATTATCCATATTTCCTCAAGTCTTGTGCAATCTGCCTCCTGCTTCGTTTTGAGCCAGCTACTCTTACTGTGACAACTAAAGATGTGTTAATGTGCTGCAATTAAAAATACAAAAAAAAAAGAAAAAGTAAAAAACAATTAGAGTCCTCGTAGGCAGTCAGGCTGTGACAATCCTTGGAGTGGTAATTATTTCTTGCTCGAGAATGAACTGTGTTACGTGTAGCCATCACTTCTTTGAGGGTATTACTCATTAAAACAATAAAGATGGCAGACACAAATAAAAACACAAGTATATAGAGGCAAAGAATATTTATATTTGACTGATAAAGTGTTGGACTTCACTAACAAAATAAAGATGATGATTTCTACTGACAGTCAGGTCCCTTGTTTATTCACAGCTATAACAATTGCAACCTTGCAATGCTTTAAAATACCTTAGCAGTACCATTCCACTTAGTTTAAACCGCTACATTCTTATCTAAATAAGCCATATAATACAGAAATACATAGATAATGTGACAAATTTAAAGTTGATTTGCATTAAACTAAATCTACAGAGCACATTTAAAAGAACATTTTACCATTCAGAGTCCTCCAATAGTGGTTGGCATTGCAGATGGCTCGCGCCATCAGAAATATAATCCTTTCTGCAACACAGCATCTGTTCATCCTTACATTGCTGTCATCTTTCTTAGAAGTGAAAAAAAAAACACTTTCAAGCTCCTTTTGGTGCTGAGAGGGTGTTGAAACAATATTGAAAAGACAAAAGCTCCTACTGAGATCCTGAAAGATGGAAGTCAAAATATAACTAACTGAACTGGTTTTACAAGGTTCAATTAAGAATTCTACAGGAAGTGAAATAAAATAATTGAGGTTAAAACTGATTATGAGAACAGTTACAGATGGGCTATACATTAAAGGAAACATGAATCCTTGACCTCAGCAACCTTTTTGTTTTGTGATCATTTAGGAGGAATTATTTTACTGGTTAGTATGTTACTGTGACTTCTGTGACTTGTGAGTCAGTTTCAGCTGCGCAATAAAATTAGCAACAGGTGCACTAGAGGGACAGTGAGACAACCTCCAAAGCAGGCATGGTTCTACAAGTGGAGGAACAGGATAACCACTGTCAGCATAATCTGACTGTCAGTAGGCATCAGGATGAAATCCTTGGAGCCACTGTCAGACCCTACGCTGGTTTGGTGGGTCTTGGGTTCCTGCCCGGCCTCATGTGGCAAGAGCATGCAGGTAGTTCCTGGAGAATGAAGGAACTGATACCACTGACTGCCCCCTTTGTGCTTTCCTGACCTAAATCCAATAGAACACCCCTGGGACATTACAGTATGTCTCAGTCCATCCGACGCTGTCAGGTTGCACCTCAGAGTGTCCAGGAGCTCAGTGATGCCTTGGCCCAAATGTGGGGGGAGGTCTCCCAGATAGCGCCTTGAGGTGACCGTTGTTAGGTAGGTTGATAAATTTAATTGACATCAAACAATGTGGCATCCTTTCATTCTTAACACGTCACCCAGTCCATAGTCCATTCAGTATAGATATCCAGCGTGACTTTTTTTTTTTTGCCATTTGCGATATGTTTTCAAAGGGTTTCTTTTTTTATCAGTTTACTTTGGAAGAACTTTGGAGCTGTACTAACGACACATCGTGGTTCAACACTTTACTGAGACACTATTTATTTTTAATATCTTCCTTTAACTTGTTAACTCTGTAAAGCTACTTTACCACGTCATTACTAACCTGCCTTTAGTTTAGCTTGATTTCTTTAACTGTATCCAGAAAGATTGTTGAATCAAAGGAAATATGATATTATGGAAGTGAGCTTTTGTTCAACAGGAAGTTGTGATCAAGCTTTAGCGGAACAAGGATAGCATAAAGTCCATTACTTTTCTATTTTTATTTTGTTTCTTTAATGTTTTTTTTTCATTTATTTTAAATGCACAAAAAATTTTAAATATTGTTTGCTTCTATGCTTTTTTGCTGATTTTAAAAAGCAATATTTATTACTGATCCACACTTTCTTTATTTAGATGTATTAGGTATGAAAGCAAAAGTTCCATGTTTCATCTTGGGATCATCAAAAACAAAACAATAATAAAAGAAAACTATATACTAAGGCCATAATGAATTGAGGATTCATCATGCCAGATACAATGCATATTTTGACCAATCAAGGGGCATTAGCAGTCTAAGCAATGCCTAACACAATGAGGGAGTGAAGGCCGCCACAAAGTAGCTGATTGCATTATAGGTTTACTATGCAGCTGGCAGCTGTTTCCTGACAATATGATGATGGAAAACTCTTGCTGCTCCACTTCAAAATAGTCAATTAACGGAAATGAAATTGTGTGATGTCTGTTGCAACACAGATGCTGAAGGCAAAGATGAAAAACTAGGACTGCAGAAGAAATTCTCTCACTGGTTTTTTACCACTAAATTTTTTACATTTATTTACAACCTTTCTTAAGACTCTGGTAGTAAAAGTCGTATACAAGCACTTACTTTTATGCATGATCATGAATGTGGTTCAACACTATTGTTTATTAATTAATTTTTAATTTTTGCTATTTGTATTTCGTTCCTTTACTGTCCAAAACTGTTATTGCACGTGTTTCTTTTCTGTGGGTTAATGTGTTTGGAGTTTTATATAAAGGCTCACTTGACATATTTTAATGTGCAGTGCCTTGGTGCGATATACTGTATAAGGAAAACAATGACCGCATCTGAATTCATATGAATGGGTGAGTGTGTCCAAACTTTTGACTGGTACTGTATATGTTAATATAGTTACTGACAAACCCAATAATAAGGAGATACTACTATCTCCAGACTAATCTCACTTGTCATGGCTGAATCTCAGATAGCTTTGAACATTACAGTACAGTTTGTAGACATGCTTTATCACGTCTAAAATGTTAAAATCCTCCAAATGTTGCTAAACTGAGCCCTGGTACAGTATTCTATAACATCTCTAGCCAGAGCTTAAAAAACTGGAAACTTGCTCCAGTAATGCATTCTACTGTATTACTAGTGAGTTTTTTAAGTTGAAGCTAGATCATTTAGGATATTTTTTTGCAACCCTCTGGCAGTACTTTACTCCAGTAATAGACCACTCTCCTGATATCAAAACACTGGCTGGTTGGTTCAGAAATCTCCTGAATGTGACTCCTGAAGTAACATTATACAGTAACTCTAATTTAGACCATTTCGGAATTTTTACAAAGCTTTGCATTGTCTCCTTTCTCTCAAAAGAACAAATAACCTAGCCAATATCAACCCTTCATTCAGTGTTGACCCCTGGCAAGATAGTGAACCAGCTAGTAAAGTAATGAAATATCACACTGAAATCACAAACTGTATTATAACCATGACCATATTAACTACTCTCAAGTCTCTCACTGCTTTTCTAATATTAATTTGGTAATGTTAATACTGAGAAAAGTTTACATTACACACAGCGGGGAAATTACCAAAACTGTGTATTTTCAGAATACTTAGGGACCTATACTCTTACCAGATATACTACTTATGTGAATGACCCCCCGCCCCCCTTCCCCAAATTATGCTTGTTTTTGTCTTGTTTCTGGTATTTTTAATCTCTATGTAATGTAAATGTAGTGATTAATGTAGAAATGTGCCTTGCAAATAAATCTGACTTATACAATTTGAAGCACATCCATTAGATGCACAATCCTTAGCAAGAACACAAGCGCTCTCACACAGACAAACACTCTTGGACTTTGTCTGCCTTCATATAAAGCAGGAAGAGAAAGAGGTCTAATTGGCTGCATTACCTTACTCCCATGTTTTCATGGTCACTGTATCAATATGTATTCCATGAAGGACGGACAGAGGGGTTAGAGGTAATAGAGGGTACACAATTAGAGGGAAAAATGGGTGTCTGTTATTAATGAGGGTCATTTTTTATGTAAAAATTAAGGAAAGACATATCACACCTTCTTTCTCTCTTTCTTTCTTTTTACAACTCATGAAAAGAGTGACTGTCACACCTATTAATTCCTAGCTTTAATGAACCCAAAGCATGGACATTTTAGCTAAACTAGATTGAGTGTTCATATTACAAGCATGCCCAAACAGTTTGCAGTCAGGCATAACTTCAGTGCTGGTACAAATTAAATCTCTTCAAAGGCTTCTTAGAGATTAAAAAAGTGCCTTGAATCTCTGTGTTTATGTAAAAGCTTAACCTGAATTAGACTAAAACCTGAGTAATGACCAAAAACCCATTCCTCTCGTCATTTTTTTTAATATATTTGTGTTGGTCTGAAGTGATTTTAGATTTTGCTCCATTAAACTAATTGGTGACTAAAACAGAGAGAGCTTGTGTCTGCCAAAGGCCCTGTGGATCCCAAGGGCTCTCTTGAGCAGTGCAGTTGACATCAAATGCTGCTCAGTGGGTCTGGGGCTCCATCTGTGCCAGCTTCTCCCACTGGGTGCCTTGTACCCAACCAATCCTCCTCAGCCCCACCCCATCCTCAACCCCACTGCTGGAGTGCTATACATCTGCTTCCCCACTGACAGCCTGTTACACTGAAGAAGCACATGATGGTGTGCTCAGAAACACTAACACAGATGAATAACTATACATACAGCAAATGCAGTCTCTAGACTAATTTTACACATGATTTATATCCCACACATTGTAAAGACACAGCCATTAATGTGTATGTAGTACTGTGGTTGTTTACAGCTAAGATGATAATGTGGTAATACATGTACACTGCACACTGATACAGATGGATTAACCCTTGGGCACTTAAAACTATTGTTTATTTACATACAGAGACATGCAATCATAAATGCCATGCTGGTAGTAACTGTTATATTTATTTAATTATATTTATCCAGCATTCATGTGGCACTGCTTGCTTGCAGGATGCAACTGGGCACTGGAATTGGGTTGCAGGTTGCAGTTGCGGATTAGTTGAAACTGTATGGAGTTTGTAGGACGTATGTTCAGCAACCTTTAAGGGTAAGGACATACGATTTTGTTATAACACATACGTTGCCATGCTGTGTGTGCTAATACTGGGTGGGTGTGCTTTGAAAATTTTTGGGAGGGTGTCAGAAGATAGACTTGAAATATAAGAGAAACCATATTTTTTTCACACATAGGGCATTCATTTCTTGGACACTAAAGCTACCATTAAGAAAATCACTATTGCTAACCTAAACCTAACCTTATCCTTTAGTTAAAGTCTTCACGATGAGCTTTATTAAATAATATTATGGACATTTGCTTTCTGCCCCTTAAAGGGAGTTGAGTCCCTACAGGACTGTCTAAACAGATTATTGTCCCCATAACATTAGTTATAGAAGTACGCAGTAATAGAAGTACACACAACACACACACACACACAAACACACACACACACACACACACACACACACATACCCATGCAGCCTGTAAGATTTGGCAACTGTACCACTGGAGTCTCTGATTAAATTTGGCACAAATGTGCTGCCTCCTTTGGAGTTAATTGGTATTTCCCAATCTTATTATATTTGCCTCCAGTCTGTTTCTCATACTTTAAAATACTTTATAACGGAAACCTGCATTGGGTTTACAATTTGGGTTTACATTTTTAATGCGCAGCTTTGTGACAATTTCTGCTTTTTAAATAAGTGAGTCATCTCCTGCTGAGACGACACAGTAGCGTTTGCCAGTTAAGCGAGATGTTTAAATAAGGCCTTACATAAGAGGCACTCCTGAGTGGCAGCGAGGAAAGACTGAGGGAGGGCGAGAAAAGGGGTACAACAGAATTCATTGTTTAGCAGAGATGGTGGTCTTGCTTTAGTCGGTGTGATGTCACAATTCCTGCCCTGGTTCATTTTCTTGATAGCTTCTCGAAGCCAGTTCCTTCTGCCAGTTCTGCACCTGATTTAAAATAAAAAAAATAAAACCACTATTAACCTCAAGATCATCTTATTTTGCATCCTTTCTACTGCATCCCTCCCAGAGCCCCTGATATTTGTAGTTCAGTAACAGACCTGTTCTATGTTGGCATCTGCAATTTAACGATGAACCCTAAATCCACATATCAACAATTTTGTATTCAACTTAATTGGAAAAATGTGGAGTTTCCAAGTGCAAGGCTGCAGATCAGGTCAGAAACTGCATGAGCACTTATTTATTTATTTTTTACATTGACAGCAACTTCATCCATGAGGGTCAGATTGTCAATTCAGAGTTGTGTAGCAACGTCCAGAGGTATTTCAGGGAGAACATTCACCACAAATGACCTGAACTGTGACGTCTCCAGTCGTGCACATCCAGCGTAACAGTCACTCACCAGCCACCCCACTTGCCAGAGTTGGAGATTTTATCCTTCTCTTCCAAATGAAATCTAAGTTGAAGACTTGCTATTTTGACAAGGTAGGAGAGATGGTGCTCGCAGATGTGCAGAGAAGAGATTTTTGGAAAGAATTTAAAAACAGCAGAAGCGCTGAAGAGGTGGAAAAGGAATGCATCTTGATGGGGACAGTGACCAAATGCAAATTACACATGGTTTTTATTATCAGCAGAGTCACAGAACTTTTTGATTGCACCGCATAAATTGTTTTGTTGAGCATGGTGATCCTAATACGGGCGAATATTTTTCAATATTTTAAACCCTCTTCAGATTTGATCAAAGAATTGCCAAATCTGACTGACAGCAGGCAGTTAAATCTCTTCCTTGTCATCTGGACAGCAAGAACTTTTAATGTTGACATCAGTCATCATTAGTTACTTCAAAGGTTGGTTTTGTCTCAAGACATTTCGTCGTATGGGACAGCACCTGGGATTCAAAGCCTTCTTTCAAAGACCTATTTTAAATGACTGGAACTGATCCCGACAGGGCTCCACACAAAATATTATGAAACTCCTCTACTTCCAGTGAGGGAGATATTAAGCCAATATCAGGTGAAACAGTCATTATAGGGCATATGCCATCATTTCCAGACCTAGGGAGCAGAAAATAATTCTCATAGTCCTCTCTTTGGCACAGTGAAGGATGATCAAGGCAGCTGGGAAATTCTGACAGCTGGGAACCTCCTCAGTCTCCAGCAGACCCCAGATGTCTCTTCCCAATCCTCTCTAGCTCTTCTTGTCTCTTTTCTCATTCACCGTCTCTGTCTCTGTCCCAAGTGCGAAAAAAAAAATTGGCAAGGAAGCGTTCCAGTTGTAAAATGGTTGTTTTCGCCAATTACTCCTCTCCCCTACCCCCATTATCCCAGATGTAGCCAATCTTGTGTGAAGATGTTAGAATTATGCAGATGATATGAGCAAATCTGGATCGCTTTATAGTGGGGATTTGTTATTTCAGAAATGTTTTGATTCTTTGGATCATTTGGATGAAAGATAAAACAAGATTTACAATTTTTTACTGTTAAATTAATGGATTATGAAAACGCACAGCAAAATCAACTTGATTTTTCTCACCATTGATAAAATTAGATATATGATTTTAAATGCAATCTACAAGAAACATGGATCTATCTATCTATCTATCTATCTATCTATCTATCTATCTATCTATCTATCTAAACCGTTTGAAAGATTGGTTTTACAATACATAACCTGCTAGTTTGACACAATAATAGTGCGTTACATCTCTGGCATTTTCGATTTGTCACTGTAACCACTCTGGAAAAATAGATTTCTTTCTGAATACTGTCTGAGTTTAGATGGCAATTTTCCTACGGCGTCCAGAGCATGGTGCTGCGAACCAGGAGAGATGGGTAACATCTGGTTGTCAGTCTGCAGTGAGTGAGTGAGTTTACATCAAGGCCCAGGGCAACATGGTCCACATTCAGCCTTTTGTTGTTGATGTTATTTTTGCGCGCCACATGGCCAGCCTCACAATCACCTTCATTTACTGATAGAGCATGAACACAAATCTGTAAATCGTGCATATAAATGTTTCACACACAAATAAGTGATTTTTCAATATTTTGGGATCTGACTTTTCTGAATTTTGAACAAATTTAGAAGTGACTTTAACCATGTGTACAAACAAATGACCGCCTGCCTGTCTTAGAAAACTTAAATACAAGACAAGCTTCACTATCTTATCTTATCTTATCTTATCTTATCTTATCTTATCTTATCTTATCTTAATCCTTCATTAAAAATGACCTGGATCATTTCTGGATATTGTCACTTACAGTCTTATTTATTTTTCTCTTTGCAGTGTATCTCATCACAGTGAGTATCTCCAGGGAATACAATATTCAGAACCTCCATTAGTTAAACAACAGTCCAGCTTTTTAATTTATTTTTTTTATTTTTATTTTTGAACTGCCATCATCCAAATGAAAACACTTTGGAAAGGTATGCTCTCTTTGGACATAACTGTTTTAGTTTCTTTGGTCAGACTTTCTCCTGCTTTCTTGTCTTAGAGGTGCAGAATTTTTCTTACAACTCATTACTTTCTCTGCTTTTTCTGGATTGAAACAGAAAGAAGAAAAAAGGGGAAGATGAGGATAGTAGTGAGTGGAGCACATAATAATAACACTAAATGGGGTTACTAAATGCCCAGGTCATGGTAGTCTCACCATCAAGAAATTTCTTGAACCTAAAATAGAATCCAGTTGCCTTCAAGTCAAATGCTTAAGATTGTGTATATTTGCTTTATATCTTTCTTATATTTTGACTTCACAGCTGTTAAAGTAAACTAAGTACCTCATAATGTGGCGATTACATATAAGAACAATTGTACATGTGCCTGTTTTTACATGACACTGCACTGAAGGAATAGTCAGATGTGATGTGATTGCACTGGAAAGGTAATCTATGAAAAAGCCTGGTGTCAGACAGGCCATGGTGGGGAGCCGTCTGGCTGTGTAGGCAGTGGGAGGCTATTCAAAGTGGAGGAAATTAGATCATTTTTATATAGTAACAAAGTATGTTCACAAAGTCTTTCTTAGGTCTTATTTCTTATCTAGACACAGTAGTATTTTGTTCAACCTATAAAGTGGGTCTGACTTTCACATTTGCATTTTCTCACACTGATTTTTCATAAATTTGGGGGAAAGATGAATGATTACTCTATTGGATTAAACTAAACTTCATATTTTCTACTCTTAAAAACCAAACCAAACCAAACAATCTACAAAGAACCCCTGGAGGTCTCTGCATGAAATGTGTGCAGAACAGGCATCCAACCATTTTATACAGCCCAGACAGAGAGCCCAGATCCAACAGAAAAATTCTACAGCTCTTTTGGGGGAACACCAGTGTGTTCCCAAGCTAGCCAAGTGATCTCTTTTTGTGTGTTTTGGGGTCTCTTCCCACATGCCTGAAACACCTCGCCTAGGCGGTGCCCCGAAAACATCCTGATCAGATGCTTGGACCACTGGCTCCTTTTGATGTGAAGGAGTAGTCCCCCACAAATGTCAAGTTCCAGACACGCAAGTTCATTTCCGCTTGTATCTGAAATCTCATTCTTTTAGTCACTACCTAAAGCTTGTGATCATACGTCAGGGTAGGAACATACTGTAACTCAACAGCCTATCTTCGCCACAACATACCAGTACAGTGTCTATACTGCTGTCAGTAACCAATCTCTCTGTCAGTCTCCTACGCCATTCTCCACACACCCATGAACAAGACCCAAAGTGGGCACTTCTCCCTTTTCTAGCTGAGACCCGTGGCCTTATATTGGGATGTGCAAGTTCTTATCCCAGACAATTCACACTTCTTCTTTCAGTGAAGCCAGCAGAACCATATCATCACACCAAAGAGAGCCTGAGAACACCGAACCTGACACCCTCCACCCCAGAATCATTTCAAGGCTGACTGCAAATCTCATGCCATGCTGTCACCAAACTCTCCACCCACACAAAGGCTTTTGGTTCACTCACAACACCAATATGGTACTGCTGTAGCTCTGTAATGCCACTTTACCAATGAAGATGCAGAACTTGCTCCACTCGGACTCAGCGTCCCCAGCCTCCCTTGAAATGCTGCCAAAGTTCTGCTAGAGGCCGTGGTTGAACATCTCCTGGAGCACCCTCACTACACATTTGACATGCCTGTCCAGCATTCTCTCCCATCATCGGGTCCAACTCACCACCAGGTATCGATTAGGTGATAGCTCAGCTCCTCTCTTCTCCCAGGTGTCCAATTTACCTATGGATCTGCTGCAGACCTGATAATAATGTTACAAAACTGATCGTGTCTTAGTGCACAGAACTGAATGCTCCAGACTAGGAAACTTTTATGGTCCTTTTTACTAATGATCAATTAAGTACACTTATTTGCATTAATTGGCTGCTCTTTATCCTCTTAAATATTATGGAAGCAACAAGGACATATTTAATTATTCACAATTCCATATATTCATGTGCACTTTTTCTTGTTGACACGACTATAGAGCTCCTGGGATCACTCAGGCATACAAATCCCTCCACCAGCACAATAAGGTAGTAAATTACAGAGAGCAAGTTCTTCTTTGACAAGTGGGCCATGTCAGTACAGTCCAACAGAAGCATGACAATTCACCATATTCAACTAGCATACACATTGTTTGAGAATCATGCTGACTTTATTTAAACATTATATTATTAAATGCACACGAATTACAAACAAACAGTAATGTAGTGTAACTCTGGCCTATTACCACCCTGTGAAATTTACATTAGAATATGCCTGATAACTGCTGCAGAAAAAGAATAACAGCATTGATTTTGAGTTGTGTTTCTGGTCAAGCTCAATCTTTCTGTTTTGGTTTTATTAACCTTTGAGGGGAAATATCGGTGACTTCAGATGTCCATAAGTCAGCTAATCTGTTGTCTGTTGCTGAGAAGAGCGTGTTCAGTGGGTTTTCTGAGGTTTATTCAGTAAAAACCCAGGAGAAAAGAAAAAAAAGAAGGCACTTCCATCTCTGACCTGGCTGTTCCATTTTGGAAAGACTACTAACTGTGAATTTCTGACTTCTGACTGGGTTGACTGCGTAATAAGGTCTCCTTCAGTGACCAGGCTGGTTGCGTGACCCTATCTGGAGAGCTGGATCTGTAAGGAGGAGACATGCGTGTGTGTGAGGTGTGTTAGTGTGTGTGTGTGTGTGCGTTGGATGTTTTGGGGTGGAGAGGAGGCAATGGTCAGACATGCTCCAAGGTTGTTACCACAGCAACAGAGGGATGGGTCAGAGGGTTGCCATGGCGCCTAGGTCGCAGGGTCAGGGGGTGGGTCCTGGAGGGCTCTCATTCTCCGGTCGTATGTATGTGTGTTTGTGTTAATAGGAAGGGAGGGGGAGACGGAGGTGTCCAGTCCAGCTATATTGGGTGTGTTAATAATAAATGGTGTATGTGGTCCCCCCCCCCCCCCCCCCGGGGGGGTTTTTTCTCCCCCCCCCGGGTGTTTTTGTGCCAAAAAAA
>VUQK01043076.1:0-20520 GCA_015106715.1 Bujurquina vittata
CACTGTATGTAGATGCTGAGCACCCGACCAAAACTTTATTTACATCTACATCATGAATAGTAGTGTGCAAAAATCTTGAGCCACCCCTCATTTCTTTATACTTTGCTAGGACAATGGGAAATATGTGCAGCCATTTATTGAAACATCCAAACATACGTGGAAATACAGTATATGAGTATATTTCTTTAAGCAGTCTTCAGGAAGAGTTCTCCAGGCTTCTTGAAGGACATTCAAAGCTCTTCTTTGGATGTTTCTGCCTTTTGTTCTGTTCTCTGTCAGGATGATCCCACACTGCTTCAATAATGTTGAGGTTTGGGCTCTGGGGAGGCCAATCCATGACGGATGAGTGTCCCACTTTGTGTTTTTCTATCCAGGTATGCTTTTACTGCATTGGCAGTGTGACTGAAGAAAAATGAAGCTGTTGCCAGTCAGATGCTTTCTAGATGGTATTTCATGGATGATCAAAATCTGATGCTAATTTTCTGTGTTCACGATTTTGTCAGTTTTGACAATATCTCCAACACCACCGGCTGATATGCAGCCGCAAAGCACGACAGAGCCTCCATCGTGCTTAAAATTCACATTTTAATTCATCATTTCATTTTCAGTCTGGTTCTTGTGTAATGTGGCATATGTCAGCCTTTTCTCCCTGTTTCCCTTCCTGAAGAATGGCTTCCTTCCACTGAGACCATTTCTGATGAGACTTCAGTGAACAGTAGATGGATCAGCTGAAGGTCCAGATGCATCTCTCAGGTCCCGTGTCAAGTCTTTGCCGGAGTTTTTTTCTCAAGGACATAACTTTCAGATTCTGTTCATCTGCTGTAGGTAGTTTTTTTAACCTTGTACTTCTTCTTTTGTCCTTGAACTTGTCCAGCTTGCTCTTTTGTTCTTTTATCTTTTTTGCAGATGCCAGGTTTTCCCATAAAGGCTAATAGCAATAATAATAATCACATTTTTTGTAGATTCAACAGATGAAATGAAGACAAATTACGTGATTTTGCAACATCACCTGCTAGTAACAAAGTACCTATGAAAGACCTTCAGAAAACCTGGAGAAATATTTCCCAAGATCAGATGTTCTCCAGTTAGCCAGAGAACATCTGGCTAAGTGGAAGTAAAATAAAAACGTTCTGTACAATAAATTCTGTCATTAGCATTATCTTTTTTCACAGAGCGTTCATATAAAAAAATCACTGTCCTTTTTAAGCATACCTCTGCATTGCTCCAGCGCTGTCTCTCTGTGCCTGTAGGTCTCCCCACAGGTTACCAGTCAAATACGTCGTTTATTTTAAAGCCATTTGTTCACGCTTTGTTTCCGGTCCAGAAGTGATCGAGCTCTTTTTTCACTGCTGACCTCAGACAGTAGAAAAGATGCCCCCCCAACCCAACCACCACCACCACCACTATCACTACTTTTTTCATCCACTTTTATATAATAATAAAAACGGGCCTTTGAGGTCTCACTTTGATAATAATAATTTTAATTAGTTGTGTTCTCTGTGTCACATGAAGAGATAAAAAGGCCCTTTTAAATATATTGAAGGTTCACAATAAAAGTAATTGGTGAACCTGCCAGACTCAAAACTTTAGCTAGCGCAGATTTTGTGATATTCTTTTAATTAATTAGCAGACTTCTGCATCTGTATAGCCCCATAAAGTCTATAAATAATTTACCACAACCTTATCCAAATATGGTCCGCTAATAATGATGCCTACGTCCATCTTTTATATACAGTCTGTGAGAAGGTTCTTAATACAGGTCAGCTTCATCCTGTCAATAGTTCTGTAAATGTTCATCAGTATGGGCTCAGTGGAGATTAAGATGAACTGCTTCTTCAATTGATTATTAAGGAGCCTTTAATGGTGAGCAGTTAATTTGCATGTAAAGCATTGATGAATTTTGTGTTCATTTCAGCATCCTAATTTGTACTGAAATGCTACATTCATGCTGCATTTAGCCAACATGATTATAATTAATTTTTAACAAAGAATGACATTAAGAATTTCAGAAACTGTTCCAATAAACTCTACAAATTTCTTCCTCTTCTGTGCCCTTCCACAGAATCTTTGAGAAAAAACAACAGCAGCAGTAAATTATGACTCCGGGACAATCTGGAGATGAAGCACCTCTCGTTGGTTGGACTGTTAGCGGGGGTCCCTCTCTCTGCAGGTGGGAAGTTGTGTGGAGTCTAGGCAAAGAGTGAACCGCCAGCCTTATAATTCCCTCCACGTCGCTCTGATTCCCAGCCACTTTCAGATCAATAGCAGTCTTTGAGCAAAGCAGAGGCCCTATTGTGGCTGCCCTCACCGGGGCCAAGCTATCGCCGCCATTGGTGCAGCTAAACCATGACGGATTCATCCAGGCCTCGTTCTCCCATTAGTCAGCCACCACGGGTGAAAACACAGAGCTAAGGTTCCCTAATGGGAATTTAATGCACTTCAATGTACCTGCAGCCAAATAGAAAGAAAATGGTTGCTGTTTTTCCCCCCACAGATGATGACTCACAGTGGATATTAGATCTCCACAGTCAGCGAGGCCGACATGTATCATAAGTAGTGTCTCTTTGTGTGCCGAAGCGGCTCCAAATTGGAATCAGGGACATTGAGTGCACTTATGTGCCCTCGTTGGGTACGGGGCTTAGTGGATGGATCATTTCTTTTACTGGGAAGGAATTGTCTGCTTAATGTGGAGCAGAAACTGTCTATGTGTGTGTGTTTGTACCTTAAGTGTCGATATGAACTGGCCTGTGCACGTGTTCAGTTCTCAGTTGTGCATCATGGCTTCTGTTGGGCTTGTGCACTGTGTATAAACGATGGAGGGTTGTGGATTCCATTTTGATTCCTTGACTTTTGCTTTAAGCCTAGAAGACAGCCATCATCTAGAGCTGACCCTAAACCCAACCCTGCACCCGTCAGTCAAAGGTCTTAACAAAGACCTTTAAGACAAAACAGAATCCAAACAATGAATCTCATTAGCCCTCATTAATATTTTATTCACAATAGCACACACCTTTCAGCATTGATGGTGCCCTTACAGATGTGCAAGCTGCCAATTCCATAGACACTAATGCACCTCCATACCAGATGGTCCCTCTGTTCTTAATCCAGAGGACATGGGGTGCATGTTTTCCCAGAAGAATTTCAGATTTTGATTAATCTGACCACAGAACAGTTTTCCACTTTGCTTCAGTCCATTTTAAATGAGCTTTGGCTCAGAGAAGACTCCAGTGTTACGGGGTGATGTTCACATATGGCTTCTTCTTTGCATGATAGAGCAATAACCTGTATTTGTGGATGGCACGGTGAACTGTGTTCACAGTCACTGAATTCTGGAAGTTTTCCTGAACCCATGCACTGATTTCCATGACAGAATCATGCCTGTTTATAATGCAGTGCTGCCTGTGACATTCAGGCTCTCGGGCAGCACTGCATTAAAAACAAAAAATCAACACTGATCAAACAATCAACAGCTGAGATTTGCAGAGTTGATTTTTTTGGGCCTTGTCTCTTGCAGGCACAGATTTCTCCAGATTATCTGAATCTTTTGATGATATGACCCGTAGATGATGAGATATTTAAAGAGAAAACCTCAGCAACAGGACAGTCCCGTAGAAGTCAGCCGCTGGCAACGGTGGGGAGGAAGAACTCCCTTTAAAAAGGAAGCGATCTCCGGCAGAACCACGCTCAGGAACAAAAGGAGAGCATACAGAACCATGCATTTGAATTCTGAATATAGAATAGAAAAATTCATCAGTCTTTCCAAGACATCTACTTGTTTTTTTTCTGTTTTTTACTCCACTTGACTGACTCTTAATTGATTTAATTGCTCGTTCAATTTAGCTTTCCGCTGCAAACGTCCCTTTCAGACTCCTCATTTTTAGTCTTTACAAGACATGAAGGGGCAAATATTTTAATGGTGTTGATGGTGGTTTAAGCGCAGAGCAGAAAGTAAACACTGTAATGCTTAAATGCTTTGCTGAACAGATCAGCTTGGAACGTATTTCATACACAGTTGTATTTCCCTCTGCGAGTCACAGAAAAGCTCATTTGTGAGTTGCAGCCTGTTGTGGCCGGCTGAGATTTGCCGAGTCTCAATAGGCCTGCTAAATAGCATTATACTTCCAAGCCTTTAATTTTGCCGTGTGTTTTAAACAAAATTAAAGCATTCACCCAGTAAGCTGTGCTATTAAGTGTCTTGTATAATGGCCCTTCCCTTGCTTTATCAGCACTTCCAGGAACTGTTTCCTATTAAGATTCTCTGTGATTTTGTATGTGCAGTCAGCCAAAGCATCATTGGGTAGCACAAAGGGCTGTGCTCCCTATGTGCTAGTACTTTGGCCCTTTTGTGTTGTTTATGCCAAGGGCTGTGACACTGACCCTCAAACTTTGGAGAGGCCAATGCGCCGGGCAATGACTAGCTGGTGGCCGTAACCCCGTGAAACCTCCCTTGGACACACACACGGATTTGAGTGCACACGAACTCCAAGTGGAGGGATGAGTATAAAACATGACAGTATTGGCAGGTCCCGGGATGGCCAGGTCTCGAATGCCTCGCCAAGGTGTTGGGATTCATAATCACCGTGTACTGCTTCTATCCAATGTCTATTGAGCGCTTGTGACACATAAAACTGTCGTGGCGTGATAAGAAATAACCACTGTCAGCCCGCATCTGCGCTTCAAAAGATTTAAGCACGGTTGGAGGAGAGGCGGGAGAGGGTGGCGGGGAGGCAGAGAGAGATGGACCAGAGATGAGAGGAGGCACAGAAGAGAGGGGGAGGCAAAGGGCAGTCTGCATGGCAGCTCAGCGTGAGTCATGCGCCTACGACAAGACGCAGGCTTTCTCAAAAACACACTTCGGTTACTATGGCTTTGTCACTGGTTTGCTGACAAATACCAAAATAAGGATTCAAGGCACAGTGCTCTATATCCACTTTTCAAATCAATTTTCCCTTTTCTTACCATCTGTTTCTGGTGGAGAAATCAGGTGTCCAGCAGGATTGGATAAAGTCTGCAGTACTGCACCCATGTTTCACTAGAAAGGTTCTGCTGTTGCAAAAGAAAAAAGGATCACGCATGACAACATAAATATGATCACATAGGACCACATAAACAAGCTGTGGCTTCCATTTATGCCTATAGGAAGTTGCGAAAAACAGAATGTTAGTTTTTTGCATTGATTGACGCGTTTGACAACTTTTCCCCACCGATGATGCAATCGAGCTGAAAGGCTGTAAACATCCCCGGTCCAGCTCAAGCCGTAAGACAGGCAGCTTTCACATCACTGTCTGCTGAGTTGGTTTGTTTTGTTTTTGTCTCTTTTCTTTCGGTGGTGATTCAGCTGCAGTGATGATTGGTTGTGGCTTGCTCCACACAAGATGGCGATCTATTTTCCGCATCAAAGATTTTGCTGTCTTCCCCGCTGTTAATCCGGATTCTTTTTGACGTGTCACGTTCTGATACATCCAACATGCGCCATCTGTGAAGATAGACTGTGAGGGGTCACATTTACATCCACGGTACCTGGATTATTTAGTCCTGTGACAATCCCAAGGCAGTAGGTTACTTCAGACTCTTGGTTGTCTCCTTTTCCACCAAAGTCTAAATATCTTTGAAAATTAGGCCATTTTTATGCAAAACTATCAGCTGTTTTTACACATTATTGCATTATTAGATAGATAGATAATTATACACTTACAAACCAGTTTGTTAAGTACTCCCTTTTTTGCCCTCAGAGCGGTGTTAATTCTTCAGGCACAGATTCAACAAGGTGAAACATTCCTCAGAGATTCTGGTCCATCTTGACATGACAGCATCACACAGTTGCTGCAGATTTGTTGGCTGCACATCCGTGATTGTTCCACCACATGCCAAAGATGTACGATTGGATTGAGACCTGGTGATCGTGGAGGCCATTTGAGTACAGAAAACTCGTCATGTTCAAGAAACCAGTCTGAGATGATTTGAGCTTTGAGACATGGTGTGTTATCCAGCTGGAAGCAGCCATCACAAGATGGGTCATCATAAAGTAGTCAGCAACAATACTGCGGCGTTTAAACAATGCTCAGTTGGTGCTACGGGTCCCAAAGTGTGCCAAGAAAATTTCACCAACAGCTTTACACCACCAGCAGCCTGAACCGTTCATTCAAAGCAGGATGGACCCATGCTTTCACGTTGTTCACGCAAAATTCTGACCCTACCGTCTGAATGTTGCAGCACACATCGAGTCTCATCATTCTCATCAGTCTGTGAATTGTAGCCTCAGTTTCTTGTTCTGAGCTGACAGGAGTGGCACCTGGTGCGGTCTTCTGCTGCTGTAGCCCATCTGCCTCAAGCTATGATGTGTTATGAAGTTACCAGTGAGAGTATTTTCCCTTGTTACCAGCACGTGGTACAATGTAGAGATGCTCTTAGTTGCAATGAGTGGTTATTGGAGTTACTGTTGCCTTCCTATCAGCTCAAAGCAGTCTGGCCATTCTCCTCTGATCTCTGGCATCAACAAGGCATTTTCTCCCAGAGAACTGCCGCTCACTGGATATTTTCTCTTTTTCAGACTATTCTCTGTAAACCCTGGAGATGGTTGTGTAGGAAAATCCCAGCAGTTTCTGAAATACTCAGACCAGGCAACAACCATGCCACATTCAAAGTCTCTTAAATCACCTTTTCTCTCCCGTTCTGATGCTCAGCAAGTCCTCTTGGCCACGCCTTCACGCCTGCATTGAGTTGCTGCAATGTGATTAGCTGAATAGATATTTGTGTCAACAAGCAGTCGAACAGGTGTACCTAACAAAGTTGCCAGTGAGTGTATATTAGTTGGTTCGATGGATGGTTATTTCAATTAATAAACTGAAGAAATTACTACATAAAAGGAATATTTTCCTGCTTCCATGTGCAGTCACTGTGGTTTAACAGATGGAGAGATACAACAAATAAGTGCATTTGCTTTACAGTGATCCAATCAAAGCCATATTCCTATTTCTAGTCTGTATGTTAAACAATGTTGGCAGCTTGTGCACAACCTACTGTATGTAAAGCGTTCTTCATTTGACACAAAAACAGTTTGCTGTAGGTTGTGCATCTAATTTAAGAGAGTAAAACACTAGTAAACAGCCTTTGATGTTTCTTTTTCTCCCTTCACTGTGATGTTTTCAGGCGCGGTGGACTAATGTGATTTTGAGTGATGAGACGAGCTCAGCGTGTCTTCCAACTCTCCGAGGGGGTTCCAGGTAGTTCTACCTGTTAACCGATGGTTAGCCTGAGCGTCTCAGCCTGCCTCCCTGCGGAGAGGCAAGAACTTCTCTGCAGGGGACGAGAGAGAAGGGAGGCGGAGAACGATGAAAATCGTGTACCGTTTCCCAATCATGTCATCACTCTTGTAAGTTTTCTAAGTGGGTGATTCTCTGCAGAAGTCAGCGAAACTACGGTATCTACATACTGTACCTGAAATGAACACAGCTGAAAGTACACGCTTCATCATTTTTTTCTGGATCCTACATAACCGCATCACTTACTGCTAAAGTCGGAGTTTTGATCATTTCCACTGTGCTTTTTGTAGTAGTTTAAAGGTGGTGGGGAACACCTGCATAAATTTATCAGCATTAGTCATCATTTAAACTGTTGTTATGAAGTATATATAGATTTAATTGAATATAAAAGTGGCCACCCAGGCATCACCTATTAGCTTGTTTAGACAGATTTTTGGTTGTGTTAGCATGGTGCACACACATAAATGCCAGGTATTAACATACAGATAAAATGCTGGAATTTAACTCATCAAAACTGGACCACAGACCTGTTAGTCTGTTAATTAAGTTATAATCATGTACAAAAGAAGGTTTTTCACAGGACTCTGCAGCCCTGTGAAAAACAAAGTACATCCTTACTGCTTCCATAGGAATTAAGGGGGTAAGTAGGAGCCAGCTGCTGCTAATGTCCCAAGGTCAAAGCATGCAGTGCTCAGAGAAACTGCTGAAAACCAAAGAGCTCCATCTCAGAATCTATAGGCCCCAGTAAGCATCCATCCATCCATCTAGCCATCCAATCATCCATCCCATTGTCCCTCCATCCCTCCATCTTTTTATCCAGTTCATTTCTTCAAATTAATATTACTAAAGGTGGATCTACAGGCTACTGAATATGGGATTTACTTAATTTTTCCACAGAACTGCACAGAGTCCTGTGAAAACTTTATTTTTCACATGACTGTATTAGCACATCAGGACATTTTTTTAATCGCATAACTGCATTAATAATGCTCCAAAAGGCACCAGCACCACAAACACAATCGAGCGCTCCAGCTCAGTGACTCGCACTAGCCAGTGTACTATTCATTACCCAATTACTAATCAAATACATAACTTTAATTTTAACTACAACCTAAACAGGTTAGTCAATAAAAAATTAAATTAAATTTTTGAATCAGGTTTTAAACATGTTTATTTCGCTTTAAAAAGTTGGACGTTTTTAACATGGCAGTCTGTGGGGATTGACTCGCTCTTGGAGCCAGCCTCAAGTGGCCACTTGAGGTACTGCAGGTTTCCCAATTTGCCTATCATGAAGTCATATTTCATTTCACATGATTTTGTCAACCCGTGGTCTTTTACCGCTGTTATCAAATCAGAATTGGCTTGATAATTATACCTGCAGAGCTAATAGCAGTCCCATCGGCATCAGATTTACTTTGTGTATTGTGCTAATTGTAAAGATCAGGTGGTGCACATGACAAAGATGCCACCTGCTGAAAAATCAGTGTGTTAGCATTGTCCTCATGCGGGTTACTCAAAGCAGCTCTAAACCAAAATGCATACAGAGCAGCAAGCGGTAGATGAATATTGTTAATTTTGTCACAATGTCACATTTAATTTCACCTGTAAATACCTGGGAATTAAAGCGAAGCCTTCAGTGGTTTCAGGTTTATATTGTTTATTTCTTTTGAACGTACGAGGATGCACCTGTACAAGAACAACACACTCATTGCAAATCTGGTGACTCATCAGCTGCTTTTGTCAGAACCTGCTGTTGCTTTCTGCTTCAGTCTGTTTCCCTCACTCATTCTTTGTCTACAGCTTTTGTGTAAAAGCTTTCATCACCACTCCAGCTCGGGGCTACCAAACAGGTCATCTGGAATCCTAGACTTTGGAGCCAGCTCACCTCCCTCTGTCTTGCCCTTCTCCCCTCTTCCTCCCTCATCTTTGTCTTTTCTCACCTCCAGTAGATTTTATGAACTGTTTTGTGTAGTTTGGGGGTGTTGCTTGTGGCTGGGAGATCTTCCTGGGGTTCTGTATGCAAACAAAGAAGGAGATGGAGACAGAGGATGGGTGGTATGTTGATGGAAGGGTGGATGTTGTTCTGGATGCCCCCATCTCTCTGAGCGTCAGAGTGGTGCCTTTTAATGAGGATCCTGTTTAGTAAGTCCACTCAGGGAGGCTGTGCAAGTGCTTAGCATTTGCTCTCTAATTAGGAAAGCTAAACAGTCCCAATTGCTGAGGATCAACCATCAGGGGGGAGTGAGGGCACTCGGCATGGCTGTGCATGGGTGTTTTAGCCTGCACAGCCAAATACTGGAGGAAGGAGGAGGAAGGCAAAAGAAATAATCCAATACAGAGTCACTGTCATTGCAGACAATAAGCTCAGTTTTGGGGTTTTTTTTGTTGTTTTTTTTGAAGGAAGAGAATCGATATCCTAGCAATGATGAAGAAAGCAATCACATATTTAGCGCCAGCAGGTATTACACTATATAAGGGTAGATTCATCAAACAAGGCCAAGTCGTTACAAGGACTCCACCTAGTGGCCAAACTGCAGCAAGACGTCATATCATTTGTCTGCTTTATTTGTCTCGATTGCTGCTGAAACACTGTGGATATTGACCACATGCAGATTTCCAGACCTCTGCATCCCCAACCAGCAGCAACTACCTAGTGAAGATGACCACACTTTTTCCATGAGTGTGCAAAGGGGGGTGGTAGGGTTGGAAAACATGTGCAACACAGGGAGAGCCATGATGAGGATGTCGACAGCGAAAACAACAGCATTCTGCCACAGCTCCTTTTATCCACACATTAAATGCCTCCCTGATTAGCCTGTTACCCGTTACGCAGATTGCCATTAAAATGCGAGTAGAGACAAGCGCACTGTTTAGATTAAAACCCTGATCAAATTTTCATAACTCACTTTCAGAGGGGGCAGGGAGGGATGGATGTAAAATTGTGTGCATGGACTGTAATCAGCTTTCTTTGTCTGAATCCATTTCATTTTGATTAAAACTGTGTCACTGATGACAACGTTTGTATTAGTTTAAAAGAGCTGGAGCTGATCATCTTGCTTAGTTGTTATAATAAAGTTGCTGCTTTTTAATTTACAAACCCTTCTCAGTGTGCCAAACTTTAAAAACTTTTATTCACCTCTGAAATTGAATTTGAGGTAAAGGTCTCTAAAATGTTTGCTATTTTTAAAGAAGGGGTTTGAAATCATGTGGAAGGTGTTTACCAAGGCTGTGAAGACAAAGCTGGACTCCACCACCCTCTACTACATGTGCTGCACATACTGCTGAGAGTGTTGTAAACACTTGCCTCGATTGGAAGTGCTATCCTCAACAAACTGTGTGATAGTCCCATTTCTAAAATTCCTTTTCTACATTATAGGCTATTGGTGATGCAATGGTTAGCACTCGCTTTGCACTTGCCTTCTGGGTTCTGACATGCCCATCTGCTTGGGCCTTTCTGCGTGGATGCTGTGTCTGCGTGGGTTTTCCATCTCCAGAGTGCATCTTAGTTTAAGTACTTATAGTAGTTTGGCCTTACTTTTGTGGATGCACAAGGCTAGGCTCTTGCTGGTTGTCGTGAAGTGAAATTGGTCACAAAGAGATGTACAGCACTGCACCAAAAACCTCCTTGAGACTGCTTTGGTTGCTAGCAGTTTCTAGTAGTTTGCATGGAAGATGCCAACTTGTCTGCAAGCGCTTGCTAATCAATCACCAAGAGGTAATTTCAAATCATGCTTTCAAAATAAAAGTTGCACCTTATTACCGCTGAAACCAACATGTTTTAAAAGGTTCAACTTTTATTTTGAAGGAGACAGTGCTCGACGACAGTTTCCTGGCAATCACAAAGAGGTTTTCAGTGTAAAAATGTCTTTGTGACCAAATTCACCTGGGAACTGCAACCATTTGCCCGTTAGCTGGGGAATGCCCATTTTTTCCTAGTGACTGGTGGTTACCATGGGGTCACTGATCAGTCTTTAGGCCTGTATGATTGAGACTTTTAGCAACTGCCAGCAACTGCCAGCAGCTACTGGCAACAGGTAGGGAAATACTCATTTTTTCCTAGTGACTGTTGGTTGCCAAACTGTCTTCAATAAGTCTCTAGGCCTGTGAAACTTGGGCCTAACTGAGCATGCTAACCTCTTATCCAGATGTGGCAACTTACGGCACCAAAAGGCAAACATGGCAGTGGCCAAAATGTTGAGACTTGGGTTTGGAAAAGAGCAATCCAGAAATCCGTGAGCTACATCACAGTGGCTACATCTTTATTTACAGTACAGTTTATGATGATAACACTTGGTCAGAGTAGATGTCATGCTATGTCATCTCTTTTCCACATATCTGTCATATATTTCTGCACACACTCATTCACAGTTTATGTTTATGTATTGAGTTTTGTCCCTCTGTGACCTGCACAGCCATTCAGTCCTCCATATTTCTTCAAATGGGCTCAAACCCACAGAGATTCATATCTGTCTGCTCATCACTCTGTGTTTGCTTGTCATGTACTGGATAAGCCCAGGAGATTTAGCACCGTGGTGTAACTCGTGTACACTGCTCATGTCTCTTCCCTGCGATAGCAATATTACAGTGAGCACATAGCACCCTCCCCACGCTCCTTATCTCTTTCTTCTCTATTGCTTTCATTCATCCTCTCTATCTTTCTCCTGCTTGTTTCGGTCGTTCCTCTTCTCCCTCTGCTCCGTCTCAGATGATTCGACTTGTATCTGTCCGCACCTCTCTCCCTCTCGTTTTTTCCCTCCCTCCCTTTTCCTAGACAGTTGACTGGTATGGCGACACCAGACTGCATGTATTTTTAGCGCTGCCACAGATGGGACCATGGCAGCATGTCAGAGACCAGAATGTTCTTTATCTCAGCTGTCAGGCCGTTCTCCGGGATCGAAATGGATCCCATCCACTTAGAGAGGGAAACAGGAGGAAAGAGGAAGGACTAGTAGCGTTCCCACCACTCTTTGTCCCACTCGTCAAATTGAGGGTTTTAGCTGCGTCTTTTGGTATGGTTAAATAACTACTGCTGCATGGGGAAGGTGCGGATGGAAGGTGGTGAAAGGAAACACTTTCAGTTGCTGTGTCAGCCCCTTTTGTGGGAGTTGCATCCAAACCTGTGATCAAGGAGAGGTGAAATTGTGGGTCCAAAACAGATTCATCACAAAGACAGGCTCACTGAAAGCACTGCAGATATCACTACCAGGCTAGTCATAAAAAGATGTTTTCCAACATGCTGAGCAGAAAGAAGAGTTTCCAGTTTTGCAAGCGTCCTACAATGACACAGCTGTGTTCAATGCTGCGGCCAAACCTGCTCTTAAAAAGCAAAATAAATGTCTAAAGCAGCTTTGTGCATCTCTGCATGCACACAACACACCCCCTGGTATAACAGTGATTGTGTATATAGCAGAATTTAATTCACCCACAGACTCCAACCACAGAGTTGGACAGCAGAGAACAGGAAGTGGCCCTTTGTGCCTCTGAAGATTTTTGTTTTTTTTCTTTCTATTGGAAAGCGAGTAGAGGAATACGCTGCAGGCTACAGCTGGGGGTCAAGTGGTTGACTTTGTGCATCACAGTTTGGAGTCTGCAGAGACTCTCCTCTGGCAACATTCACTCATTGTAGCAGCAGGCCGGCTGTCCATGTGAATATCAAGGAGTGGTGGGAGGCAGAGAGAGGGAGCACGAGAGGGAGGTGATGGGTGGCAGGGTAAATCAATCAGAAATGATCTGAAGTTCAGTTTGCCCGGCTGTCACGTCGCGTTGAGGTCACTTGAATTGTATTCAGCAGCTGTGAACAAAGGGTTGCGGTATTACCTTTAGTATATCTTTATTATACTGATGAAAACACACTATTTAAAAGTGTTTTGCTCCACCTCCCAGACAAATGCCATGAACTACATGCTGTTCATTTCATGCAGTGCCACTGCAGGTAAAAATTTTAAACCCAAACAGCGACAAATGTTTTGAAGCAATGTGCCCCACATCTTGATTGATGCCACTGAGGGTGGTCCGGGGTGGTCCAGGAAGGATCACCTAGGTTTGAATGGACCAGTCAGCCAGAACATTTCTGTGTGGAGTTTGCCTGTTCTCCTACAGCTATTCCAGCTTCCTCCCAGAGTCCAAAGACATGCGTGTTTGATTAATTAGTTATTTTAAATTGACTGTAGCTGTGAATGTTAGCATCAAGATTTCTCTGGCTTGATGTGTTAACCCTCTGATAGACTGGCTAGGTACCCTGCTACTGTCCTATGGCAGCTGGGGCACCCTGAATTGGATATGGATGGACGGACGGATGGATGGTGCTGCTCACTCAGACATAGCTCCACCTTGTAAGGACCTTACGTGGACTTGGGCCACATAAGGCCCAGTTCTTGTCGTAATGTTTTAGTCGCACTTGAGTAAAAATAGACAACCTCCTTGCAGCTATGAAAAATCTGTGATTTCGCTGATTTTTTTTCACATTTGGCAACTGATTGCAAATAGCTGCAAGAAGGTTAAGAATGTAACCTCTGGGCAACCAATTTCAGTTCAGTTCAGTTCATTTCATTTAGCTTTACGGAGGGTTTTTTTTAAAAAATAGAGCAACAAACTCATTTCCAGACTAAATGAAGCTCTTCTAAATTAGTGAGACACCATTTCCTCTGAAAATGCTCTGAAAGTAACAGTGGAGGAAGGATATCCTCAAAATTAGTTGCAGCGCTTTCATAAAGTCTTCTACTGTAATCACATTTATCCCCCACTGCTGTGTAATCCATTATTGTAAATTTAAATGCTATTAAGAAATGATCAGACGGAAGAGGGTTTTCAGGGAACACTGTTCAACGTTCAGTTTCTATGACGCATGTCAAAACAAGATCCAGAATATGACTGAAGTGGTGGGTGGGCTCATTTACATTTTGATAGAAGCCAATTGAGTCTGATATTAGATTTAATGCAGTGTTGAGGCTGTCATTTAACTGTTTTACTCTTTGGTGCACTAAAGGATGCTATATTGTTCTTTATTTGTGAATTTTTATGCTTAAATAGTTTGTTGCTGTTTTTTTTGGTGGTCTGGGAGTAGGCAAAGAGCCTGCCTTGTAAACTTATGGGCTACATCTGCTCCACAAAACTTATACCAGCGTTGAAACAGTGTAACCAAAATTAGGCAGCTATTGCTTCCAAAGATCCTGTCCCTTAACTACAGGTGCTGCATATTCATATACAGCTATCTATTTATAGGGATTATCAAAATCATTGTGAGCATGTTACAAAGCGGATGTTGGCATTGAAAGCGTGCTGCTATGCAGCAGCTTTGATTAGAAGCTGTCACTATGAAGTTGCACCGTCCTTATCCTTTAAAAATCGTGCTCACAGCAGCAATGCTAGCATTCTTACACAGAAAAATAAAGTGTAACTGCTCAGTTTGGTCTCAGCTTGAATGTTGTCCTGGCCTGGAAACAAACAAATGATCAATCTCACATCAATTTAATGTTTTCCTCCATGAAGCGCTTTGCTCCTGGCAGCGCAGTGGGAGGGACACTCGGTTCAATAATGTGTCTTTCATCGAGAAGCTCTAATCAAGCCCGAAGGTCTCCTTCTGAATCTTGTCGCATTTCTGAACCTCATTTCCATTCCTTGTCCCCCAAGGCAAGGTAAAACAGTCCCGAGGTGTATGAGCAAAGGCTCTGTACTTTGTACTGCGTGAGTAGCCTTCACCTGCAGCCCGGTCAATTGATATGGAAATGATGGCGGGAGCCAAGTTTCTCTGACGGAAGGGAAATAATGGAGCATACACAGACATAAAAAGCAGAGAGGTAAACAGAAAAACAAAAGACTGACAGTGATGACTGAAGCAAATCGGGGCGCTCCGGCTAATCTAATCGTCAGCTTCATTTGCACTTTTCAAAGCCAAGGTTACGCGAGTCATCAGGATGGGAGGCGGTGAAGGACGACAAACAATCCTCCTCATGAGCAGCTCAGGAAGAAAAAAAAACGTTACATCAAGTTAAGATGAGTGTTCAAAACTCTGCAGTTCAAGGCTCGGGACACTTTGATGTTATCTTGAAAGCATTAGCGTCATAATCGCAAAAGAAAAAAAAAAAACATTAAATAGTCTGAAAATTTAGCCACAAAGGACTGTTGGTACAAGCATTTGCCCGCGCTCTTGTGGGAATCTATTGAAGTAAGACTAGCATAGCTGGTTTATAGTTTAATTAGGATTCGGTTTTGATGTATTTTAAAGACTTAAACCAGAGTACGATCAAAGCCCTTCAGAGGATGCATCCCGATGCAATATCTAATAATGTCCTGCCATAACAGCGTCCTCTTCCTCTCGCTTGTTTCACTGATGGGGGAAAAAAATCGCTCAAAAGGAGGGCTGCAGACCTGGGGCAGCTTCTATCTCTGCAATAAGTCAGAATGCGCTATGAAGCTCAGCAGAATGCCAATCAATATCAGTTCCCTGTGACTACAGTAATTATCATCACCATCCACAGGAAGCATGCCATGTGGTTTGGGCGCTGCAGAAGGTCAAGAGCAGATTGGTGGCACATGATGTCTCCATGGTAGCAGTTTGTGTGAACCGCGCTCCACCCTGTGCCCGTGCATTTAGGTTTTTCTGTTTATATTGGAAGCCATTAGCCTTGCTGGTATGGCACTTTTATAAGAAAATTACGAGAAGGCGCAAAGATTAGCCGTGGTAGGTTCACTGACGTGGGCGACTATGGCTGGGCAATTATTATAAAGCTCTATTGATGGGCTATAATGCCTGGGATTAGGCACCTGTGTGACAGTCGCTTCATAAATCATCACTTAATTCATTTATAAGATGGTGACGTTAAACTATTTCTAATGGAGCTGGGACACAGCTTAACAGAGGTAATTAAAACTAAAACTGAGGAGTCGAAGTAGGCCTGCAAATTTCACTGGGTCATTTTCTGTTAATAAATACTCCATGGCATGTTAGAATAGTTTACAGTCACACTGTACAAAAACTTGATGAAATTATGACATTTAAATACACCAACATAACGTGGAAGAACTCAGAAATGCAACGTTTCAACTCCTATGGTGCAAGACAAGACAACCCAGAAGGGCAATGGTTTTGCAGGTGGTGGCTACAGACCATTGCTCTGTCCTTAGCCCTCCTGAATTGATTTCCCTAGTTTTGCGTTCCGCTAAGAGTCCTTGCGGCTGTTGGTACCTGTAGCAAGTTCAGGTCCGGTAGCACAGCTCCTTCAGGATGGCCTCGCACATGGCAAGTGGAGCACACGGTGGTCGTATAGCACATTATTGCTCACTTTTTTCTGACGTTCGCACATGCACACACTTTGATTGATGCATTGGGGGCAACTCGGGGTTCAGTATCTTGCTCAACTGGTAGATGACACCCCAAACCTGCTGTTACAGGAAGCTTTGCTGTGTCTCCCAGCACAGTCTGAAGCATGTGGAGAAGATACCAGGAGATACACTGTTACGTGAAGCAACGTGGCCAGAGCTGTAGAAGGGCATCAGCCCAGCTGCAGTTTCTGTTCCTTTGCGTGTTGACCAGGAGGTCCCAGAGCCCTCAAAATGACCCCTCAAACCGTCAGAAACACGCTTCACTTTCCACAGTTAGTTTTTTCTTTTAAAATCACCTCCATTTGAGTTGTTCCAAACTGACAAAAATGTTATTAAAAATGAGTGGACATAAACCAAACCCAAACCCAAAGATGGGTGAGTAGTGATTGGGAGAGGTTAATGGATGAGTGCAGATTGTAAAAATGCATGCGGTAAGACTACATGGCCTAATGAACAAGGTGTCTGACTTCAGGACTTTTGTGGCCAAGAAGTGATCATAAGGTTGTGACTTGCATCAAGTCAACTCTGGTACCATTAGTTTTACTGTCCCAGGTGGGAGAGCAGGTCATCTACCCACAGGAAGGTCGGCAGATCGATCCCCCAGCTCCTTCCGTCCACATGTTGAGGTATCCTTGGGTAAGATACTGAGCCCCAAGTTGCCTCCAGTGCATCTGTTAGAGTGTTAATGCTAGAAATGGTATAGATGAATGTTCTGCATGAATGTGTGCGACTGGCTTGTCATAAGACTGACCCTAAGTTACATTGCTAATCCTCTGAATCACAGTTTTGAATTGTATTCAAAGCCCCAAGAGTGAGCTGAAGACTTCGTCACTGCTGGTTGGAATGCACTGCAAAGCTGTGAGATTTTTGGGGAGGGGTTTTTAAACACATAACTGAATAACTCAAGTGATTTGAGTCATTATGTATTCATTTCCATGCATTTTGAAGCAAAAAGATGACAATACATTCTGAATTATTGAATCTCTAAACCTTTTGTATAGAATTCCTAGGCGAGTAGGTAAGGAAATTATATTATATACTAATTATAGGTGCATTCTTGAGCTTAAAAATACTTTGACAAAACAATCTCAAATCAATGTGCAATACTAGCTTTTTCCCCCCTGAGCTCATCAGCAGACAGTTTGCTCAGCTGAACACCAGAGGAGAACAGTGGGAGCTAGCTTGGCAAACTCTGTCTGCAGATGAAGGCCGATGAAGATTGTAAGTGAAGTCTTACTGTTTGTGTGCCCATTTCCCTTCATGTAGCTCTTATTTTTTGCCATTTTATCTCATTTCTTAGATTTCTTTACCCTTTTTTTTTGAGACAGCTGCTGAGATGGTACTTTTCTACCATCCGAGCAGACGTAATGTGCAAAAGTAATATCTGTATTATTATTTTTTCAATAGCTCAAATCCTTTGAAATGTCTACAGACAGTCTTTCTGCCACATGTCCTAATCTGCACGCTCATTGGAGCGCAATGTTGTCAGACATTTTTAAAATGTGGAAATTTTTTACTTTATGAGCCCGCTTAGGGCTTCTGATTATTGTGGAAACACCTGGAAACCTTCTGGGAGCTACATTGAAACCAAGCTTTAATAACATAACCTTGTTTTGTTGACACATTTCAAATAGTTTGAAATTTAAAAAAAAAGGAAATAATCAATAAAAAAAAAGGAAATAATCAAATTTTCAGAATTGTAAGGGATCCACAATCTGCTTATCAAAAAATGTGTCCTGTTTTTTCTGAATTAATAAGATAATCATCTCAGGAATTACTTTTTTAAAAAATCTTCCCCGGGGTCTTTTTTTTAAATTAATGAAATCTCTTAAAATTTAAAAAGACCCTCCACTGACTTGACATTAATAATTAAGTCATTGCTTCAGAAAAAATGTAACTGTAATTGTAAAAAAAAAACAGATTTTCAGTTTGTATTTATCTTTTTAACCCTTACATACTGTTCATGTTCTGTGCCTTCATAAGTCTCTACAATAAGCCTTTACCTGGTTTTGATGTAATCAAAATCAAAATGCATCCTTTGAAGGATGCACCCCCTGAATTTTTATCGAGATTCCCACTGAACTCTGTCACTGCAGACCCATAAAAACAATACACACAGACACAATATATACAGTTTCAGTTTCAAGATTCCCTAAAACCACCATTTTCACTGATTTAACCCACACTGGTAGATCTAAAATCCATCTCAAAAGAACACCTGTACAAAACCTGCACACCAGTATACATTTTAAAATATTTTGATTTGTATGTATTTTGGATCCAGTTTCAGTTTTTTTTTTTACTGCTGTCAAACGTTAAAACAGCACGTCCAGGTCCTCTGAGCTGCAGTACCACTCCCGCCGCATGAGGTGTCAGTAGCGAGCAACGCGGCGCGAATGTGCCCTCAAGAAAAAGAAAAGACAAAGAAGACTTCAACACCAAGAGTCAGTTCATCGCTTGCAAAGGTAGCAGAGATGCAAATTTTATCCCTATTCTCCACTGGTCATTGATATGGCATGATTCTGAATTACACAGGATTTTATTACTTTTTGACGACATGACGTAGTGGCTAACGTTAGCCGCTAGTTGTATCTGCGTAACGAGAAGCACTGTTGTTTAGCTCAGCTGTAATCAGTTGGTGTGTGGGGGTGTGCACCTCTGCACGGCAGGCTTGGTGTGTATCATGGCTTTAAATTGTGTGTTACAGGATCGATAGCTTACAATTTTTTCGCCCCGCTTCTATTACACAGGCCTCTTCTCTGCCTCATGCGTCTTTGTATTGCCTCTTTGTTCCCCCTGCAGATTATTTTCTGGCTGACCCAGATATTGAAAAACTGCGCAGCAGTAACGAGGCTCTGAAAATGGACACCAGAGCCTTGAAGAATCCATATCCCGACTATGATGGGAGCCCCGCGTCCACACAGGCGCTTTTTGACTCTCATGGAAAGGTAATGCATGAGGAATGTGCATTTAAACGACGTGAGAGTGCATTTTTTTATTTATTTATTTATTTATTTGCGCCATGCTATTTACAGTTTTCTCGTGTGTTTTAAACCCTTAGCTCACACCAGAGTTTGCCCACCGGCTGAGCAGCAAGATTGTCGAGCTTTTAGGCGTGATGGAAAACGGGCTTAGGTCTGCAGATCCAAGGAACTGCACTGCTTACACAGGCTGGGCAGGTGATGACAGCATTACACATCTGGGATAAATCAGTCAGGTTGCAGGGAAATGCACAGATCTTGTCGTTCATTGGTCCAACTGTGCACATGCTTTAAGATTATTCCTTCATTTACTCTTTACTTCAGTAGTACTTTAAGTAGGGAAACATTTCTGGGTCCCTTTCCAAACTTGACAGCGCTGTTTCTTCACAGGCATTGCTCTGCTCTACCTGCACCTCCACGAAGTGTTCAGGGAGTCCTCGTTCCTTCAGAAAGCGCTGGAGCATGTCAGCCAGAGCCTCCAGTGTTTGACCCGGCGCCATGACGTCACCTTCCTGTGTGGGGATGCTGGGCCCCTGGCTGTGGCTGCTGTCGTCTACCATCGCCTTCAGAGGGTGCAAGAGAGCGACGAGTGTGTCAACAGGTCAGCCTCAGATAAGTTGTTACAGGTAGTGTTGTTTCGGTGTCTGGCAAATTTCAGGGTGTAGCCTCGTGACTACAATGTTTCCTCACAGAAGTACAATGTATTTGTGGCAGCAGCGAGGCACACCCATGCGGTTTCATTGTATCAGGGCACAGCAATCAGCTGTCTCTTCAGGACATTCTTCAAGCCATGGATGGACGTCAGCCCCATCATCTCCAGCTGGCGCCCATAGACAGTGTTGGTGATGTAAGTTGCTGTGGTACCAGCTCTCTACCTGCTGTGGGTTCTGGTTAGAATTCTATAATGAAGCTTTTCGAAAAAGGCTTGCACAACTCAAAAACCATGACTGAAGGAC
>VUQK01043079.1:12425-34088 GCA_015106715.1 Bujurquina vittata
CAGGCCCCTCTTCTGTGGAACCAGCTCCCAGTTTGGATTCAGGAGACAGACACCCTCTCTATTTTTAAGATTAGGCTTAAAACCTTCCTTTTTGATAGAGCTTATAGTTAGGGCTGGATCATGGGATCCTGACCCCTCCCTTAGTTATGCTGCTATAGGCCTAGGCTGCTGGGGTGTGTGTGTGTGTGTGTGTGTGTAAATGAATTGAATATTATTCTCATTAATATTTCTTATTAACATAAACAACTGAAGTTATCCTATGACGTGAGAATAATTTGAATTTGAATATGAAGTTGTTTCATGCGCGTATTTGTTTAAAATGTTTTTTTTCATCCAGATGAAAAAACCAAAGGGATGAAAAAAGTACGTAAACACAACAGCGTAAAACAGGTTGTGTTACGCAATGTCATACCTCGCCACGCCACTAGGTGGAGCTGCCACGAAGTGAAATGTCAAACGGTAGGCAGAGCGAGAAGGATGTTGACTGTGCTCCTTTGTGTAGTTTTGTTAAATAAACGCACACAGTTATACAATAACGTGCTTTATGTGTCACACTATTACACGACAAACCCCGCGGGCGGTTTAGCTCATTTGACCGTCGTCAGTCTCTCCGAACACTGAATCACTGAGATAACGCGCAGGTCCTACTGGCCATGCCTGTAACTTGACCTTTGACCTTTAGCCTGAGGTCAAATTTATCAAGATTCAAACTTGTCCAAGATGTGAGGTAGGATTTAAAAAGATGTGAAGACAGGAGCGTCAGAGAAACCTGACCTCTGACCTTAACCCAATTACAGCAAAAATGTAATGTGTGTATATTTGGTATTTCTGCTCTGCCCCCCCCCCGGTAATGAACGCTGCAGTGAACGCAGTCGGGCCTGTGGAGGAACAGCGAGCACCTTCGTCACCTTTGGAAGCTTTTCGGGGTCATTTTGGATTCGCTGTGGTCCTCAGGTTGTTGATTTCATCGTGTCTTTGTGACGTTCATGGTCTGTGTAGTTGTGGTTTCTTTATCATTTTGGGGGTTTTTATTTGGTTTTTGTATCAGCGTATAAAGTGTCGTCCTCTGAGTGGACGTCGAAATGCCTTCGTGATGCTGGACGTGACGCGTGTCGAGCTGTCAGTCATGTCGTCAGAGTCGGCGAGCTGGAGTGGAGGAGACGAGCCGACGGCACGCGAATGAGTCGGCCTGCTGCCGCCGCTCATGTGAAGCCGACATCCACATTTACAAATGAATACCGACGCCTCGCTGTGCGTTGGGGGGGCACATTTCGTCCCGTCTGTAAACCTCCAGCTGCCGCAGAGCTCCCAGCAGACGAAGCCACGGCGGACCCTGCACCTTGTTTAGGCAGGAAACAAATGGCAAATGAAAAGACATTAAGTTCCACATGTTAGGCACAGGTGTCAGAGTAATAATGCATATCAGAAGAAGAGGAGGAGGAGGAGGAGGTTTGTGTTTACTGCTGGATAATACGAGCGGGGTCCCGGGGGAGGCGGGTGTGAGCGCCGCTGTCGGCTCCCACTCGTCCTGCAGCGATGGATGTTTGATTGGACGGCTCTCGCTGCTGTTTGCCGTCGGCTCTAATGGGCCCTGAAAGCCGCTGCTGCTCCAGCGCCGTTTATTCCAGCTCGCGGCTGCCGTAACTTTCCATTTCCTCTCAGGCAGGAATGAGGCCGAACCGTCAGGATGGTTCAGGATCCAGGTGGAGACAGGACAAAATGAAAGTGCTCCTCCAACAGATTTCCACTTCCCGGCTCCGGTGTGATTTTCTTTCTGGTCGAGTTTCATCTTCTTCTCTTTCTGTTTCAGAGCATCTTCCTTCTTGTTTTTTCCATCTGTCCATCAGGTTGTTGCTGTTTGTTTGTGACATTTGTTGGTCATTCTCAGCCTCACTGGTTGTTTTCCATGATTTATTTCTAGTTTCACAGAAACGTTATTTTAAAGACGGCTTGTTGTTGTCACTGCAGGCGTTTCCCTCTGCACGATGTGACAAACACACAACATCAGTGTGCTGATTTGGTGTTATTAAAAAGTAATGAATGATGAACTGAAACAAGCGTTAGCGCCTCTCAGCCTCGCTGCGAGAGCCCCTCCTCACACACAGAGTGTGTGATTCGGTAGCCTATGAAGGTTTGTGGTGGAGGCGAGCTTCCAGATTACAGATTACTGCCAGTCAGCAGACACGCTGCTCTTTTTAACAAAGATTTTATTATTATCAATATTCTTCAACGTATGGAAGGCCATTTATGCCACTCGGGGGAGGAAAAAAGAAGCAAACTGAGGAAAATGGTTCTGTTTTCTGTTTATTGTTTTCAAAAATGGGCTTCAAAACACAGGAATATTTTTGATTATGAATTTATTTGTTAAAATATTTCTCAATCTATGGAAGTCACCGAGGAAAACACGGCATGTCGTACTAATATAATTATGAGATTGTAAGTATTCAAACTTCAATACAGGAAAAATAAGATATAATATTATAATATTAAGCTATGGAAGGTCAGTTTTACACATGTCACAAAGCACATCATAATGACTTAAGTCAATAGGATGTATTTATCATTATTATTACAGCTCTCATAATTATTTGAAGGCAGGGAAACAGGCTTCCATACCAGGAAAGATCATATTTAGAAACTCATTTGTGCTATTTGAAAAATAAAGAATGTCACAATGATGAATTATTATTGCGACACAACACTGTTATATTTTCGGGCTTCCACAGACCCACACATAAAGCTGCGGCGCGTCAGGTAAATACATTTTAAATTACTGAACGATGATGTGAGAGAGACGGGAATGCTGTCCGGGCTGTATCCCGCCTCGGATCAGTGGACGGAAATGGCCGTTCGGATTGAACCAGGACTGAAAACAAGAAAAGAGTTTGTCTCTGTGATCAGGACGTTTTTTCTAATTTAGGAACTAATGCTCAGCATTTGTGACTTTATTGCAGGATTGATTTCATATGAACCCAGAAAGAGCTCATTAAAGTCAGCTCCCTCGATCACAGGCTGGAACATGGAGCGAGCGTTCCCCTCAAACACATGAAGCTCCCACTGTGTCGCTCATGTGAGCGATTCTGAACGCTTTGCTGAGCTGCATTTCCTCCAGAAAAATAAAAACCAGAAACCACCAGAACCGTCCCCGAGGACCGGACCTGCCCGAGGTCATAACACACACAGACCTGCCTGCGAGGCTCGACCCGGGGAAAACACACCCGTGCCGCTCCCCCGGTGAAGAACCAGCTTCCAGCCTCTCTCACACACACTCGTCTCAGAGCTTGTATTCAGATCACTCTTCTTCTCTTGTTTTGTACTCGTGTGAAACTCTCGCTCTGACCTGGAACCAGCTCCAGGGCTCGGTCTAATTGTTGGCACAATAATGAGTTTAAAGGATTTCAAGATGTTCATTTTCAAACCCATAACTGAGGCGCTGTTGTTTGGTGATCCCACGTCGCTCTCTCATGCACAGGAAACCTAAACCCTGCTCAAACACGCCCAAACTTCAACTCCCAGCATCCTCTCCTGCCATCTGCCCTCATTTGATGCCCCCAGACTCCTCAGCTTAACCTTAAAGACCACCTTTGTTTCCTGACCTTTAATCCATGCTGTCACTTGAAGGCCTCGGTGAAGGAGAGCCGTCAGAATAAAACTAGTAGAGAAACTGAACATCGGAGCTTCTACTTGGACCTCTACTGTCACACAGACAGTGAGGCACCGCCGGTCTCAGCTCCAATCAAACCATCAGTTTAACAGCCACGACTGATTCTGACCACAGAGCAGTGCCGTACCAGAAATACATGAAGGCGGAGACAAACACATCATAGATGCTGAAAAGGTCGGCCAGGGGAACGTCCACTGCATTAGTCATTAATGCACCTGTTACCTTAGCTTAGTGTCCACACTGAAATCTGGGTTGACTCTGGGCTCCGGGGGTCCGCGGGCTGCTGCACATCAGAGAATGAGTTACCACAGTTATGGCTGTGTCACAGTTTCCATGCACTGTTTTCCCTCATGTGACTGAATGGGAGCACGGATTTTTCGCGCCTGATCCCGGTCACATGACCAGTGGTCCAAAGCGTGTTTGTCTATATTCTGTGTCTGTGTTCATCGTGAGCTTTTGAGGATGCTCACACTCAAGTTTTCACATTTCCTGATTCGCAGTATTTTCGGATCAGCTCGGACCGCTTGGACCCCCGGCTGAGTGGGTACTACAACAGTACCTGGTACCTGGTAGCAGGACGAGTCAGCAAAAGTCAGCTCTCTCCTCTCTCAGCTGTGAGAGGAAGCCTGCAAAATTAGCAGATTTATGTGAAGAGTGTTCTGGGATGGAGTCAAATTCCAAGAATTCCTGAATTCTTTCACTTCAGTCTCTGTGTGCATTGGACAAAAGTGGAATACTGTCGGAGATTCAGGTGGGCAGGTGTGAGGTGGGTGGAGCCACAGCGCTGAAAGCAGCTGAGACTCGGCACAAGTGTGTGTGTTATTTCATTGAAGCACAAATGCTGTTTGCATGGGAGTCTGCGGGTGTGTGTGTGTGTGTGTGTGCGCGTGTGTGTGTGTGTGCGCGTGTGTGAGGGCAGCTTCCTGTCTTCTCTGATGTTATATAATCTCACGGTCACATCGCTCAGGCGTCACAGCCGCCGCGATGCTTCCTGTCAGCTGACCATGGCGGCGCCATGAGGGGCGCCCGCCAACCGGTGAGCCCGTCTGTTGTCATGGCGAGCAGCTGACGGTGTGAGGCGCGACATTAGGAGGGTTAATCCACATAAATGTTGACAGCCATATTGCTGACACAGGGAGTTAATAAGACTAACAGATTATTAGCATCATAACATTCCTCCGTCATCACGCCGCCGCCTGTCAATCATTGACACAATTAAATTGTTTAATGAATAAATTTGCATTGATAATGGCGGGGCTGCGGGGGAACATCTGGCTGCACTGGTTTAATGGCGAGCGTTGCATCAGACGCCCATATGGACGCCCGAGTGGAGGGGCTGTTTGATGCTAACTAAATGAAAAGTATCACTCACATTAATTTGACAGTCAGGAAATCACTTAGTAAGACTGATTCTGCCCAATTACAGCCTCCACAGCTAATTACTATAGGAGGAGCCATTTTCACACAAACACACACTCGCCTTCCTCCGTCAGCAGCAGCAAAAACACCAGCTACACTCCAACACGCACAGCTTCTTCTTCTTCCACCAAAACACATGAAAATGAAATGCAAATTGCCCCCGTGCGCTCGCTGCCGTCACATCTGGCTTTCCACCGGTCTTCATGTGCATCTCCTCACAATTAAAACGAACAGCCGCAGATATACATTTCAAAATAAGACGTAATTATCCTGCAGCAGCCACGAAGACTTCGGCTGAAATCATTTCCGGGAAGGAAACATGAATATTCATGGCGACATGAAGCGAACGAAGGGTTTTCACTCGCTTTGTGACTCACGGAGACGTTAGAGGAGTTGCGTTCGATGGATCCGAGCGAGGAACTCATCAATACAACGAGACATGCTGGAGAGGACTGTTAGCATGAAATCCGCAGGACCAGGAAGTTTCCAACAAAGTTTGATGGTAATTACAAATGAAACGGAGACGTGTGGCTGAGAGCGGGTTAGGCTTCTGCAGAGCTGCTTGTGTTCAGTCCACAAGAGGCCTCATTCCAATTCATTTCTTCTTGTTTCAGTTTTTGGCTTCTATTTTCCATTGAAACCCACAGACTGTATTTAAAAGATGGAAGTAGTTGCTGTGACGTCACTCGTTCCTTTGGGAAACCTCTTTTTTATTTTCAGCTTTATGGATACTTCCATGTCAGGTTTTTTGAGCCAAAGTGACCATACCTGGCTGAGAGGGTGGAGTGCTGCGCTATCAGCTAAAGCTAGCTGCATCCACACCTGTACAGGAGCGTCACGCAGACACAGAAACCCACTAATCAGTGCTCAGTGACACTAAATCAAATCACAGAATTAGAAATAGACTTCTTGGATGGTCTGTTAGTCCATCCTGCAGCTTTTGGACCATGGTTGTGATTTAAATGCACAGCTTAAATGGCTGTTTATTGAAATGCACTGCATGGACTGTCCGATTTGCTGCAGAGTGATTATCATCATGGATGCAGACGTGGAACTGACAGCGTTGGCGTAAACCAGCAGTGGTGGAGAGGTCGCTCTCCGATGCTGTCTGATTCAGTTCCACCACCAACGTGTTGACTCATGGCGTGTGTTTGGGGGTGATTAACCTCCAAAGCCTCGGTGAATAATAAGACGAGTGTGACCAGAGGGGCGGCGTGTGGAGAAAGATTAGTTTTATCCTGAATGTTTCAGAGGGCGCGTGGGCGCAGAATGACTCTTTGTTTGCATCTGTTTGCTTTGCATTTGAATTAAAGCCTGATATCTGCCGGGCCCGGGGAGCGGCCTGGACTCTCTTCACGGGAACAGGCGGGACCGTCTGGCCGGCGTCCACGTTGGCCCACTCGGCCTCCTCCACAGCCGGGGTGAAACACACTGCGGAGCATTGTGTGGCGGCCCGGGGCGCGGCGCTGCGACGTGGGTGTCGAGGAAACGCTCGGCCCTGGATCTTAGTTTGAGCTCCACAGAGACTGAAACGTCCTCACAGAGCTGAGGGTCTTTAGGATGTGAGTCAACAAACTGATCTCCAACATTAGGCTGCGCAGTTCATTTGATCGGAACTTTCATCTGTAGAGCTGACTTTGTCTTTAAAGTTCAGAAAGACAAAGATGGGCTTGTGACTGGTCAGGATTTGATGTTTCCTTTCATTCTTATGCCTGCTTGCAGCTGTAGTTGTAGTTGCTGGAGAATAAAATGCAGATTTCCTGTGTGACAGCTCTGATGTGATCACGCAGCAGTAAGCAGGCTCGGCTCCGGGCGGCAGCAGCAGTGGATCTGCTCTCCTGCCTGTTAATCTGTTTGCACATTCCAGGCGCTAACAATGTGTTGACAACGCGCTGACATCACCCAGATGTCAGAGGCATCTGTCTCCTGCAGCCGACCAAATCACATCTCATTGTTCCTCCTGCTGCGTCTCCGACCAGGCCGACGCTGCTCGTCCTGCTGCTCCGAGGAAACATCTCCACCCGGAGAAAGGAAGGAGCCGGTGCTCCGATATCTGTAGATATATGAGGGGGAAAAATGCACAACAACAAATCAGAGGCCTGGCCTCGACTTTCAGGGTTAGAAATGTTTTCCAGAAATATGCTCACCATAATGGTCGAATGTGTCCCAAGAAAACTGCAGACATGGGCCACATTCAGCCCAAAGAGTGTCCCGACCTTCTAGGCTCTGTGTGTCTTTTACAAAGGGCCTGGACTGCAACAGTGGAATATGTTAATGACTTATTATTGGATGTTGAGTATAGAAAACACCACACAGCTCCAAAATAAGGAGGAGAGACTCCAAAAGCTGAACTAAAGAACATTAATGACATTAAGTTACTAACGTGTTACTCTTTTAAATGTCACTTCTACAAATCCTCGGTAGAAATGAAACAACGGGACTGTTTGGTCCGTCAGAGCCTGACTTCTCACAGTGTGCCATCAAAAACTCACAAAATCTCCATCAGAGCACAAATGCAGAATGAGCTCCAACTTTCACATTCAAGCAAAACTTCACAGACACATTCACAGAAATGAAACATAATAAGCTATGAGCTCTTTCAGCTCCACAAGTAGCCAAGATGCAAACCGTTTGTGGGAAAACAGTGAGAGGTTGTAACACAACAAACCTCATTAATCGCCTCAGAATACACCACAACACTGAATAAGACGCACACATGATGACGCAGACCGAGGAGGAGAGCTAAACATGTGAGGGCGGGACAGGTGGAGGTCTTCGGTGGTGCAGAGAAAGGAAATGTGGAGCTTTAAGGGGTGATAAGTTGGACAGATTAATTAAGATAGTTCACATAATGAAATCAACACACAGCTGCATGATTTCAGCTTGGAGCAACATTTGTAACGTGAGATAATCTCACAGAGGTAACAAAGCTGAGATTTATTCAAGCTTTCCTAAACTGTGAGATAATTGAAAGGGTTTAATATTTGTCATTAAATAACACAGAAAAACTGTGATAAAAACTGCTAAAGTGAAATCTAAAAAACATATACTAGAAAAAATAACATTTTACCAATAAACTATAGCTCATTTATTATCAGTCCACTTTGTGTTATTTGTTAAATGATCACTTTAAAATGTAGATATATCAACAAACGTGTAATTATTGTGGCATTTATCTATTGAAATGTTTTACTGTCAGTTTTAATTGGAGCCACCCGGTGACCGGAATGATTGTATTCCGCTATTGCAGGATATCTGGAGAGACTAAATAAGACTGAGTAATCAGTGTTAAATAGTCCTATCATTTGTTTTGCCCTGTGATTTTATTTCATTTAAGATTTTTGCACAAAGTATCGGCATCAGATTGGTATCGCCGATACCAGCTTGAATTTTCCTCAGTATTGTATCGGAAAGGAAATCTGTGGTATCGAGCATCACCACCAATCAGAGCTGTTATCAGATGATGATGATAAACTGGGGACTAAAAATCTATGACATAAAAATATAAGCGTTAAATGCAGCAGTGTTGAACAGAAAGAGATTAATGTTACAGAAACTCATTCATCCGGTGATTTATGGCAGAGCGGTGACACTTTAATCATCCCAGTTAATGGCGTGGCTCAGCGTGCTCTCACTGATGCTGTTTAAGGCGTCGGACTCTGAAACTTTAACGCCATTTCTGCGTCTTCTTGCTTAGCCTGAGTTAGATATCTCGAAACTTTAAGAAATTAAGTCAGAATTTTGAGTTATATCTTAAAATGTGCTGTTAATAAGTCGAAATTTTGACAAAGCTCCACAAAAGAGGTCGTTTCCTTGTTACCCGGAAGCAGATGACGCAAACGCACGCACACTCAAAACCGAGTAGCGGCAGTATTGGTTAGCTAGCAGTAACAAACATGAACAACGTGTCTTCAGCGTGCCTCGCCTTGCAGGTATCTGACTCATGGACACTGAGCACAGAGCACTCCTGCTTTTTAAATCTCACTCTTTAAGTTCACGCCGGGCCAGAACAGTCCACCACCCTGCCATCATCTTAATGTCTGCTGCATTACAGAAGAATAACCTGAAAGGGAAAATCTGTTTAAAGCTTATTATGAGGCAACACTATCAAACCAAGCGTCAGCTTAATCAAATGTGGTGATTCTGTCCTTGCAGGATTAAACAAGCTGGAGGCATGACTGATATCTGCTCAAAAACTGTCCCAATGCAGCCCAACAACCAAAGAGTTTGATTCTTTTAAAATATTTCCTCAGTTCATATCAAATTTTAATGATAAGGGGTGCACGGGTTCAAGCACAGGTGTAGTTGTTGTTTTAGTGATTTAATTCTTAGTTATGGAGCATCTGAATTCGTGCCTGTGTCTGGGCTGAGCGTACGAGCTGAGCGGCGAGGCTTCGCTGTGAGGAGGGTGTGCATCTCTGTGATCCGAATATCAAACCGCCGTCAGGTCGTATGGATGGGAATTGTTCCGACTGACCCCAACTGCAGGAATCATGCAGAGGCAGAGCTCACGGGTTCGTTAGCGGCGACGTTACACAGGGATTACCTCCGGCTTTGTTCCCACACCAGCCGCTCAGCTCTGCTTTATCGGAGGGTAATTAATGAAGCAGAGACGGCCTCCGCCCGGCAGACACTTTCATTAAACAGAGATCAACGTGAATCCAAACACTGTGTCAGGCCTTTAACCCTCTGAGAGGATGTCACGGCGCCACTTTCAGGTGTCACCAATTCATATGTAAGCAAGCTTTATTTTTATTTTATTTTTTCAATTAAACTGATTTTTCTGTACACATATTGCCAGCCTGTCTTACAGATTAACTTTCAGTCGACTAAATTTAAAGCATACAGACACACACACACACGTATATATAAAGTTCGGAGCCGGAACCTTTGTGTTCACTTGTTTTAGCATGCCTGTTAATCTGATGCACAAGCGACAACAACGCATCTGCAAACAACAACGATGTGCGATGAAGCCGCTTCTCTCGGTCCACTGAGGGACAACTTTATCTTTCCAACCCTTCTGATGGGACGTTGGAGACTGCTGTTGTATACGGTAGTTGAAGCTACAAATGTGGGAGCAAACCGGAGTACCCCACGTAGCACGGCGGCGCGGTGGTTAGCGCTATGGTTAGCACTGCTGCCTCACAGTTAGCATAACATGTGAAAGGCCTGGCTTCGAGTCCACCTTGGCCCGGGCCGCTCTCCATGTGGCGTTTGCATGTTCTCCCTCTGCGTGGGTTTCCTCCCACATGTTCAAAGACATGGGGTTAATGTCCAGAATAAATATAATGGTGTTATCATCATTGTAAACTAGTTTACCTATGAAAATCCTGTCTGGTCCTGGCTATTTCATGGAAACCTTCAGGGGGAAATTAGTAAGTTAGCTGGCCTATTTCAAACGTCTAAAAGGTCAAACTTTCAAAAACTGTATTTTATCTTTCAAACTATGCTTAAAATTATACTGCCTTTGTTTGTATTGGCTACATCTTTGCATTTTTTATCTGCTTTTCTTTCAAGTTGAGCCCTAAATGTGTTTTATCTGTAGTATAATTAGGTATAATAAGCTCAATTCATGTCTGTTATGTACAAATCAGTACCTATTATCATTACAGACTCCCACAGAGCGTCATGCTGCCTTTATCTGATTTTTACTGCACTGCAAACTTCTTAAAGTCTGTATAAAAAGAACAAAGAAAACAAAATAAATATATATAAAATATAAAACTATTCCCTAAAAGTAAACACTGCAGAGCTGCCTGGGCGGAGGTTTGTGTGCTCGGAGTGCTTGGTTGGGAAAATGACCCGAGTCCTCGCCTCATGTCTGACCTCAGTAAACACTCTGCTGATGACTTTATGGTCTCAGTCTCCTCATGATGATCATTTTTTAAATGATGGTCCATTTAGGGTCCAAAGGACGACAAAGCAGGAGATGATCATGCTGGCTATTTCTGTGTGTGTGTGGGGGGGGGGGAGTGAGGAAGGTTATCTGAATAAAAATACAGCTAAAGGTGTGAGCTGCACATCTTCATGTTCTGCCGTTACATGAGCCGTCCTCAGATACCATCGCAGGTGCATCAGCAGCTCTGATGTTAACGTTTAAATCAGGTGAGAAAATCACAGCGCTGATGCTCAGCAGGTTTCCTGTGCTGACGGTGTTAGCGTGCACGTTTGTGCGTGCCGGGGAAGGACTCACTTACTTCATGCACATCATTAACGGTGAGATGAACTCCAACATGCTGCTCGTCCGTCACCCTGAAGGCAGAGAGGAAAATATCCAAGCAGACTGCAGCTGAAGCTTTGGATTAGCAGTCAGAGATCAAATATGAGGAGGCGCACGTCTTCACTCCAATCACAATTACAGTTTAGGTGTATTTACTCTAATATTAATAACATTTTGGTAGATACGATTTATTGATCCCTGAGGGGAAATTTCACCGTGTTGCAACAGCAGGAGGTAAAAAAAATCAATATATATATAAATTAAAAGGGAGACATTTGAATAAGATGCAGTGAAATAAAAAAGGCAGACGAGAGAACTCATATTTAAAAAACTAACCTCAAAAGGCTTCAGCTCAAAATAAATTCCTTGTTTGTATTTAAAGCAGATTCAACAAGGTTGTGCAAAGAAAGTTCAGGATCCCAACAATATATTTCCATCCCATAATAATTACTAAACCCTGCTTCACAGTCCAGAGTCTAAGCACATGTAATGTGTTATATTTATATGTGTTTAGCCCTTTTATGCATAAACGATGCTCCACGTGCCCGTCATGGTCCTTGGCCTCTGGAGTTTTTTGGACTGAATTCTTACTATTTGATGACTGGTTCTTAGTTTCAGGTTATCTTCATTTATATTCTGGTTAGGATTTAGTAAGTTTTTAGTCTTTATGTTAATTATTAGCTTTTCCCTGTGTTTCTATGTCTAGTGTGTTGGGCTCTTGTCTCTATGCTTAACTTGTGACTTCCTGTTTAATTGTGAGAGCTGTCTATCTTCTGTGTCCTTGTCTTAATTGTCTTCAGCTGTTTCTCGTTCCCATGATCAGCTTTTTAATAAGGCTCAGTCTCCCTGTGTATGCTCCTGTTTGTCATCTTGCTTAGTTGGCTATAGATGGTTTGCTTTGGAGTCTGTATTTTTTTAGAAACATAGTAATAAAACACTATGAAAATTCCTTACTACACACAAAACTGTATTACTGTCCAATTGTACATTATGTATCAAAAATAAAAGTAATTATTCCACAGAAAAATGTTCCCCATCACTATTACACGGATCTGCGTCACTGCTGTAGATGTTTAAAGTTAAGCTGATGTTAAATGGTTTATGGTTGTTTTAATCTACAGTAATAAAATAATAGTAAAACAATATTGAGTTTTTCAATTCATTTTCATATAGCGCCAAATCACAACAACAGTCACCTGAAGGTGTTTTATACTTTAACATAAACACCTTATAACTATACAGAGGAAATATATTAAAGATGAAGCTCTTAATATGTTTATAAAATTTGAATTAAAAGTGTGTGACATGGTTACATGTCAACATCTATAGAGGGATTAAAAGTGTTAATGAATAGTGAGGTTGTGTACTAGCAAAACAGCTAACCACACATCCAGATAGCTGATTGAGCTACTGTCCATCCACAGACGCAGGAAGGGTCCAAAGCTGTATTAGGGGTCTTCACAAAGGTTCAGGAGAGGGTCTGGACCATCCAAGGCAAGACAAAGACGATCTTTTGAATACCAAATGTTTGCTAGAACAGAATACATGTTGTCCTTGTATTGATCCCTGTGGGACACCATTAAAATGTTAGTTAACACTAACACACTGGATAAGCAGAAAAAAACGGATGGATGAATGGGACAAATTAATGTAAAATAAAGCAAACATTGAGCCGATCACAGTGACAGGAAGCAGGACGGATTGAGTTCACCTTCTCGCTGATAAAATATTAACAGGATGAAGGAGCAGCTCTGTGCCCTCTGATCATCCCCAGAGGTTACATCACTTCACTCCTATCAGGCTCCCAATAATCTCATTATTGGATTTATCTTTATCTGGTAATTGGAGCGACTTCCTTATTATTTCTTTTCTTGTTATTTCCCACCTACAGCTCATGTGTCAGAGGAGGAAGAGGAGGAGGACATCTTTGAAACTTGTCTCCGGAGGTTTCTTCCTCATGTGATCTTGTTCTTGTTTCAGTGAAATTAATCCACACATGAGCAGGTCTGACCTTTGAGTGACTAACACGTTACAAAAAATGTTATTTACAATGAATTAGTAACTGAGCGTTAAGCAGAAATGTCAACAACCTGAAAAACGAGGCCAGCGCTGAAGTAGCTGCAGTTCCTCTAACTTCCAGTAGAGGCTCCAGCAGGGACCCGGTCCCCATAGACTCCCATGTTAAAACCACGTTTACAGCTGATACAGGAACTGCTCCACTGTCATAATAACTGTACAGATATATTTCTAAGTCACCTGGTTAAACTGTATCAAGGTTTGAAGTTTAGGAAACAGACAACAACTCAGAAATATCAGAAACAACGAGACATCTACACACAACAGTCAAAGAGCTGCAGGTCTTTCTATGTTTTAACCTCGAACTCTGCTGATGCTGTGAGAAGCTAATCATTTCAAATATTTACCAACACTAAAGGAAACAGCACAGCAATGACAGAAATAATCATTAAATAAATGAAAATTAATGAGTTTAATTGGTAAATAAGAAAAATGTATTTATCCCAAAAGTTTGAAAGTTGTGTTATAGCAGCCAGTTAATTGGAAAACACTAAAAAGCGACTGTGTCGGTAAATTAAAAGATAAACAATAAGAAGCTTAACTATAAACGAGTGCAGGTGGTGTGAGGAGGTGAGATGTTCAGTGCCTCCATCACTTCCAGCTCATGATCCTCCTCCTCCCCCTCTCAGTCAAAAAGCCGATATGTTAAAGAGGTGCGTGCTGGTGTCACCCTTCCACGCCACCGCTGCCGCTTTCATAACACTCCGGTCGCTGCTAGCTGCCGCCGAGGGCTAATTAACCCTCTGATTGCTCCCATTAACCCCGACACATTAGAGCTCATCAGGGTGAAGTGACAAAGTTTCCTCTTGAGCCCGAACACAGCGTCAGCGTGTCGGAGGGTCTCTGCAGGCTGCAGGAAGTGATGTCAGAGCTGCCAGCAGCTGATTTTCACATCTGCAGGCAGCTGCAACACTCACACAGGTGTTTGACCTCATTAAGGTCCAGGTGAGACTGCTACATGGTACGAAGAACACATTCTGAATCATGTAGAAAGATCTACAAGGAAAATATGGAGCTGGAGACGAGCAGGATAGGTCCCCTTCAGGCAAAAGTGTTGAGCCGGCCCTGATTATATGGGAAACATGCAAACATGAGGTGAAATCCAGCATACAATAAAAACTGAGTTTGTACAATTCTAACGAGCGTTAAAGTCAGTATTTAAAATGATTTATTCTTCTGTGTTTGGGATCATTGTGATGCTGAAACATGAATGGGTTCAAATCTGGTGGTTCTTTTCAGCTTTGATGAGATCTCCAACACCACCGGCTGAAAGCAGCCCACACTATCACAGAGCCTCCACACTGATGATGGAGTGGATCCATTGCTCCATCAGACCTGCTGCCGCCGACGTTCAGTCCAGTTCTTGTGCACCGTGGCCGAGCTCAGCCGTCCTTCCACTGAGACCATCTCTGTTGAGGCTTCAGTGAACAGCAGATGATCGGCTGCAGCTCTCAGCTCCTGTTTCAGGTCTTTGCTGGATTCTGAAGGATGCGACTTTCACATACTCTTCATCTGCTGTGGATCAAGTGAGGAGAGTCCGGAAGCAAAATATGAAGAAGGGGTGGCACACAGTACTGTATATGTGTGGGTGGTACTGTTGGGATCCGTTCTAAAGTCTCCCTGCATGCTGAGCTGGTCCGGTTCAGTCGGCACTTCGCTCCCGATGCATTTGGTCACTGAAGGAGTCCCAAAGTAAACTCTGTTTTCTCTCGGTCCAAACAGCCTGAACTGCAGCTAGAAACGAGATCTGGTAATAGATAAAAGTAAAGCGTACACGTGTGCACGATATTATTTATGAAATTCCCGCATGCTGACCTTGAACAGCTGATGGCAGGAAGTGGAGCTCTCCTCCCCGGCAGCGTGGAATCGCCTCCGACCATCTCCGTGCTGATGCAGTCGGAGCCGCGCGTTAACCATCAGACTCAGAAACAGCAGCAGAGAGCGAAAGGATGCACATTTTATAGAAAAACTAAGAGTTCATTGGCTGACGTTAATGTCTGTGCACGTGTTTATACTCGTTTGAACACGTGCAGCATAAATCAGGCTCAGAGATCTGCAAAGAAAAACTGTAAATCATCAATAATCAGACGATTCTGCAGTTTGACTCTTCAGAAATGTAAAAACAGCCGAGATTTGATTCACCCCTGCAGTGTGTGTGTGTAGGTGTGTGTGTGTGTGTGTGTGTAGGTGTGTGTGTGTGTGTGCGCGTGTGTTCAAATCTCCTGCCCCCTGGTGGTCACATGAGCCTGTTACAGCAGCACCGTCCACCGCAGGCTGAGAATGATCTCTCACACTCACACTCACGCACACACACACGCACACACACACACACACACAGTTTTGTAATAAATGCAATAATTTGACAGTTTTGCTCCATCAAAGAAGGAAATTATTAACATGAAACATGTTTTTAGCCAAACCTGCACAGAAGGTTTGAGGTCATTCAGGGTTTCTGCACATTTGAAATGTGTGATATTTTGTCTTTTATTTTGAAAAATCTCCCATAAAGTTGCTGTTTATATCAGCGATCCCATTTCGTCTGTAAACGAGTTTAGTTGTGTATTCCTTCATCTGATAAAGACCCCGAGTGTGTCTGATTTTACACGTCTGCCTGTTTTATTTCGTGGAGTTTATTAATTTTCTGTGATGCTTCTGATTTCACCCGAAGGTTCACACACACCAATAACAAACATCCACATTCACATCAGACGGAGAGCGGCGTTTTAATTTGAAAAGCCTTCAGGACAAAGTGCAGAAAAGAAAAACAGTGTTTTCATTATTTATCTGTCATACATGTCAGGATGACTTATTTATTCTCTGCTGATCATTTATTGATGAAACGCGAGGTGATGGATCAGAGCGCGGGGAGGCGGCGCCCTTCAGGACACAATCATTTTTCCCCTTCTTTATTTTGCAGGTTACTTCCTGCAAACGTCCCTCACAGCTTCCTTAAAATCAGTGGATGCATTTCTGTGAATTCCTGCTTCCTCCAAGACGGAGACACTCTGGAAGTGAGACGCATCCATCCGAGTTTCCCAGAAAGACAAAACGGAAAACTTTCCAGCTCTCGCCTAAGTGCTGTTTCCAGATGTTTCCACGTATAATTAATCCAACATCCACAGCTGTAAAATAAGAATCTAAATGCTGTTTCTCACGGGAAAAAACACATCGATAAAACTTTATTCCTCTGAGCCAAAGCACGCTGAATATGGAGAATAAAGATTTCAAACGTACGACAGGAGTTATGAGAGGAGGAAATATGCTCCCTGATGGTTTAAATGTGAGAAAAGCAAAACTATAATTCCCTGTGTCAATTTTGGTATGAACCAGAACGCTAAGGCTAGCTAGCGTGTATAGACTGTATGTGAGCGTCACACAGATACCTGCCAATCAGCTCTCAGGACCAAATCAAATCCCAGAATGCCACCAAAACTGAAGCGCCGCCTTCTTGGAAAGGCCAGAGGTCCAGTTAAGGGACTCCAGTTAGCGAAGAGAAGCCTAGCAGACAGCTAGCAGCTCATCTGCCTGTGTTGCCATCCACCTGTCAGTCAGAGAGGCCACGCCCCCTAATAATGCAAGCTTTAAACAGGTAAGTTATAGAAACATCCCCCCGTACAGCTGCTATGAAGGAGGAAATTATCCAGAGAGCAAAGCCCCTTCTGTATCAGGCTGTAAACATGTGTATTTAACATGGGGACCGGCTCACTGCTGCCTCTGCTGGACATCGGAGGAACTGCAGGCATCTGTGCATTAGCAGGACGTTGAGGGGAGGACGGGGGAGTTGAAGCAGCTGCACCTCTCTCGGTGTAGTGAAGGAAAAGGTCACCTTATCCAGCGTCTGCCTGCTGCAGGTGGTTTTTGTCCCCTTCAACTTCCCGTAGCTGTCGTCCATGTCGACAGGAGGTGACCTCAGTGGGAGGCGGAGCTCTGACCTGCACGCTGCTCCAACCTTTTTCACTCTGAACTTTTTAATCCGAGAGGTTTGCTGCAGGACGAGGACGGTCTGAGGCCTTTCTACCGTGAAGCGAACCTTTTAATTAGACCAAAGTGACACGCAGCATGTGTTAATAAAGAAGCCGACATTAGCCGAGTGGCTGCAAGTGACGGCAGCTGCAGATGTTTCAGACAGATGTTAGCAGCAGCATCAGGCTGAATAGTTAATAAACCGACTGTATTTTTAAAGACACATTAGTCTGAAAGTGCCCCTGATGTTGGTCTCAAGGTCACATCATAATAGATGAACATCAGCTTCCTGAGGGAGTGTGACCGCTCCGCTCTTCATCCTTCACCTCGTTTGACAGCCACAGACTCACAAACTCTACAACTCACCCGAGACTCACAACCACAAAGAGACCAAGAGACACACTCAAAGGGACACGACACAGGAAGACCACAAAGAGATGTAACAAGACACCAATTACACCAGCAATCACAGAACACAACTTTAAATGTGTGTATATGTACACACATACACACACACTGTGCAGGGGCATAAAATGACGATTTCAAAGGATGAAAAAGATCAACAACAAACAAAAAAATCATTAAAAAAAAGATTTAAAACTTAAAATAAAATCACAACAAAGGGACAAAAAAATCATAGACACAAAATGACAATAATGACATAATGCAAGAAAAAAGTGACTAAAAAACACAATAAAGGGACACACAAAGGAATAAGAGATACAAAGAGCCGTAAAACGACAACAATTAGACAAAATGTGCAGCAAAAAAACAACAAATAACCACAAATTTGATGTAAAACACCACCGACGTTCACAGAGGGACAGAAAAAATCCGGCAAAGCGACAAAGCCCACAGAAGACTGTCAAAGGTAACACAAGGACACGAAGGGAGCACACAAATCAACACAAATGGACATAACATGAGGACAAAGCAACAAAAAAGCTGCAAAGTGATTAATAAAAACCAATTAAGAAATCACAAAGAGACAAAAAAAATCTGACAAAGGGACAAAAAGAAGCGCGAAAGTCTCCATATGGACCTGAGGACCAGGACGTGACCACAAAAACGCACAAACAAAAGCACGAAGCTTTCATAACAAAAACGCACATAAAGGGGCTGCTCGTGTATGATGCCGTGTGCGACACTGTTACAAGGGTAATAAAGTTAATAAAGTTTATTAGGAGTAATTCAGCACATTTTTAAGCCTTCACACTGGATGAGTGGATTCAGCTCGTTTCCGATCTGTTAATTAGAAGCTCCGAGTGTTTTCCACACTCACGCATTAGACGTGAATCCGCAGTGAAAATGATCCTCTGCACATTTGCATGTATTAGAGAAAATTATGATGAGTTTAAAATAATAAATTCGCTGTAAATTGCCTGAACCGTGTACAGAGAGCCTGTTTCACACCTTTTATGATGAAATCCAAACATGTTTAACGATGACGCGCTCACCTGTGGTGTTAATTAGAGTCAAATCCTCGTTGCTTTAACTGGAACTGCTGCTCGTTTCCCAACAGCGGTTCACCTGCTTCCTGTGATTGGCTAATGGAGTTCACCTGCGAGCAATGACCAATCAGCGCGAACGCGGGGAGCAGCCTCGAGCCGCGTTTCAGTCGGCGGTCAATAAATTTAACTCCACAGCGCAGCACTAAATTTACATTTCCACACTCACAGACCTCGTCTGACGCACTCGAACACAACGTGAAGGGTTCTGGGTCGTAATGTGACATCATCACAACACTGAGAAACGCTACGGTACGCACTAACATCTGCGCTAGAGTAATCCTCACGTTATGACACAGTTTTATATTCAGGACAAAACTGGGAAAATCCAATAAAAATACTTTTTAGAAAACTATTTTTAGAAAATGTAATTGAACAAGATGCTGTCAAAATGCAAAGAAAGTTCTCCATCCATTTTCTTCCAGGAAGAAAGGGGGGGTGGAGCCTATCCCAGCTGCCACAGGGCGGGGTACACCTGGACAGGTGGGACTGTGGGAGGAAACATCTGAAGGTTTATTAGCATGTTTGTTATTATTGAACCGCTTTACCCAACAAATCTTTGCCTTTTTCCCTGCAAACTATTTCTGTCTGTTCACTGTCATTAGAATATTAGCAAATATGATAAAATTGTAAAAGTACATGCAAAACCCAGCTCAGATTAGATCAGATTAACTTAATTAATCCCTTTGGGAGGGTTTCGTCAGGGAAATTAAAGAAAGAGAGAACAATTATAAAATTCAGATATGGTTAAAAAAATAAAGTGGTTTTCAGGTGCACAGTAAGACTAAGCTGTGGAAGCTTGTTTCTTTGCTATTAATATCTCAAAATCTTTATTTTCTCAAACTTTTGTGTTAGCTCTGTAACTCGGAAGCCGCCGACGCATGTGCACTAAAAACCGGGTAGCGACGGTATCCGTTAGCTAGCAGGGAACATTAGCAAACGTCAACAAACTTGTCAAGTTTGCAACCTTTGACCTTCTAACCAATAAGAGCTGCATTACCTGCTTTAGGTAACAAGGAAATGGTGCAGCTTCCTGATTGGCAGAGCTCAAAATTTCTAGATACAAAACTTTAAATTTGCTGTTATGGATGGCATTTGTTTAGTGGCAGAAACGAGCTTCCATACTGAGCGGAGGTGGCGCTCATTTGCTCCTGTTAATCAGGTTAATCCTGCTTTTCATCCACATTAGACACACACGTTACTACGAGGACTTCCTGTGAGGACGTTAACCTGCAGGGAAGTCTTCACCCTCATCATGTCCTGCCCTCTGTTATTCACCCCCACCCGTGCTCCACCTCACACAGCCTGGGGACTGAGGCGAGGAGGAGCGCACCCGCAGAGCGGGGTGGAAGTGTCCTTTAAACGACTGTGTCAGTATGAAGAGAAACGACCTGTGAAATCGTCTGATTGCTGCTGCCGCTCTGATTCATTAGTGAGAGTCCCCGCTGACCGACGGCCAGTGAACTACACACACTTTAATGTGACAACAGTTTGCATCAAGCAGCAGCACTAGAACAGGTGTACTATGGGAAATGAAGGAATGTCTCCACCTCTGCTCATCGTGTTTGGATCATTTATTTTAATCAAGCATCCTCCTCCAGGGCCGAACACGCTGCAGTTCCCCTGGCGTCCAGCAGAGGCAGCAGTGCCTCAGTCCCCGTAGACTCCCATATTAAAATGTTTCCAGCTGATACACAAACTGCTTTTTGGTCTCTCTGGATAATTTACTCCTTCATAACGGGGGGGCAGAGGTCCACAAACCAATGTTTGACGTCACAGCGGCTTTGGAAAGTGTTTCATGAAAATGAGGATCTGGAGTTCTAGGTGATTTTTGGAAACATGCTGGACCCGTCAGCAAGGATGCTCCTCATGTCCTTAGAGAGGAGATTCCAGGGTTTGTGTGGAGTGCCACACTTGGAAAAGCATCCTTAGATTTCTGGAAAATATCTAGATTAGTAACTGAGGAGTTCTTGCAGCGCTTTGAAGGCGTGTTGTAAGTTCTGTAAAATATTATTTTTATGTTACGATTTTTTTCCCCATTTCAGAGTTAAGTTGAATGGTTTCCTGTCAGAAATCAAGACCTCGTGTTTGTACGTAAACTTAACTGATGCGCTTGTTGTAGTTTATATGCAGTCAACATTGTGGCTAAAACAGTCTTTGCTTTGACCTCTGAACCCTCTGCTGTGTCCAGGGTCAGAGGTCACAGCACGGCTCAGGCCTTTCACGACTTCATTGACCACATCGAGGTTCCACATTGGACCGTCGTCCCCGGAGCTCCTTTGTGTGGGGTGCATGAAAGAGGTTGTTTGAAGGCCTGAAAATGATCTGGATGTCCTGGAAAATATTCCAGGAGGGTCAGGAGATCGTAACCATCAGCACCTGAGTTCAGTTCAGAGCAGCAGAAACACGGAGCTTTAGGACGAGGATCCGTATCCGTAATGCTGGAAAAATGTTAGAGGGTTTAGAGGTTTTTATCCGAGGTCACCAAGGAGGATTTAGTGATTGTGGACTCCATGTTAGCCAGCCCACTGTGGAAGCTCGACACGGAATAAGCATCACATCCAGAGACGACAGATTTGTTGTTGAAGTTGTGACATCAGCAGAAACTGTTTCATACACTCCAAAACACAAATGTGTAGGAAGCTTCTCTGGTGCAACGAGGAGGCTTCAGGACCCTTCAGGAAGCTCCGGGGAGGGTCACTGAGGATGCTTCCTGTGTGTCGTTCAGTGCACACACACACACACACACACACACACACACACACACCTTTGTTCTTCCATCTCTGTGAGTAAGATCGCTGACATCATGG
>VUQK01043080.1:12768-35147 GCA_015106715.1 Bujurquina vittata
CTTACCGTCCATTTTCTTTTAATGAAAGTTAAAGGCTGTAGGTAATGTGATGACATATCTGAGACCCACACTTGCAGCAGAATTTTTAAAGTGTTTTTACTTACTAAAAAAAAAGTGCATAATTGCTGCAGTCAAGTTGTAAAAGCTGCTGCCTATTTGCTTTCAGGTATGAAAGCATGAGATTACTCTGAGTGTCAGAAAAAGTTAGTCCTTAAATCCTTCATGTTAATAATATTTGAAAGGTGCTGTGGTCAGATTTCATTTACCTGCAGATGTACTTTCAGTGTGGCTGCTCTCCATGTTCTATTCTCCTCATTTTCCCAAAGATATTAGATGTCATTTAGCGTTGCAGGAAGGTGAACAGGTCATCTCAGCCCAATTAAAAAACACTTTATTTGATAGCGTTGTTGAGTAGTAATCCGACATTAAGAGACTTGGTTTTATTACCTTAACATATTGCGATTTAAGAGAGAAATTTTAGATTATACATTCATTCCATGGGCATATGCACAAATGTTTTGTTCTTAATGTTGTTTAATGTATTATTAGGTAGTTTTGTTCTGCAAAAAATGCTGATTTACAGGTTTAGAGTTGACCTTAAAATGATGACTTTGTTAGTCACCTAATGATTTATTTTATAATGTGTTAGGAGCACGAAAATGGCCAAGTTTGAATTTATGACATCACAGGACACGTAGAAAACCAACAAACATCTGCAGATAAATATTTAAAAATTTTGCTTAAAAGACCCACATAAATAATTTCCTTTGTCTTATTTACACTCACTCTTGTTATCTTGCTTCTTATTTACTGTGATCACATTTAAATTATATAGACAATGTTTGGTAGAGTTTTGGGGTTAGGTCAAGTCATGTTTGCATAAATGGTACTAATGGGTACCCCCAACAGTGACCCTGCTCTTACACATCGTAGCAGCCTTACAAGAGGGTCCTAAACATACGTTTTGATGATATAGTAGTAAAAAACCCTAATGAAGTGACTTACATTTGATTAAATTATCTTTACATATCGTTAGCCTAATAGCATAATTGCCTAAGTCATATTTTGGCCAAAATTGAGATATCTATCTAAATGAATCTCCACTGTTAGCAGAGTAGAATTAGGTAGGTACCTCAAAATATTCCAAAATAGGCAATTATGCTATTAGGCTGACTGTCAGGTTAGGCTATGGCAAGCGTAGCAGAGGACCCCAGTCCAGGACTCATAAGACGAGGAGCTGAGATTTAACTGGGAGCTTTATTAGCAACCGTAGCATAAACTTGGAACTTGGAACATAGCATGACCAAGAACATGAACGTGGCATAAACATGACCAGGGCCAACCATTTCCCCCTAGTGACAGGTAGGTCACTACAGAAAAATGGGGGTGACTGTAGGCCTCTATGACGGTGGCTTTAGCAATCATTTTCCCAGTGACTGCCATCAACTTCCGGTTACCACTTGTAAAACATTGGGGGGTCATTGGGGTCATTTTCATGACCAGTTGTTGCCAGATGGTCACAGACCCGTCTCAGGGTTTTTGATGGCTCTAAATAGCTCTTTTTGGGGTGTAAGCACATGTAAGTACTTATTTAGCAGAGGTCTTTGCATTGCATGTGGATACTCGGTTTAAGCGGAATGCATTCACATTTCTCTGAGCAGGTTTTTCTCCACACATTTCTGTTTTCATCGTGACCCAAACATGATCACAGGAGCATTTCGTCTGTGAGTTTAAGATGAGTTTCAAAAGCTGTAGCAGAACAAGCCCTCCCACTTAATCTGAACATCTCCCCCTTGCCTCTGTGTTGGAGCACAGCATCACTTAAAAGCTGAGTCCTTTAAAGACTCAAGTGCCTCAAGCAGCCGGATTTTACACTGGTGTCTTTTTAGCATTCAGAATGTGTCATAATGCACCCGTGAGTATATGACAGGTTATGTGCATAGGATTAAGATCACATTCAGCACTGACATTGGGTAGAAAACAGGACTCTTAAGTATTCCTTCTGATATAAACGTCAGGCACTATGCAAGCACCTGCTTTCACTGATGATATATTTGTGGTCAGATGTTTGAATGCACTCTTCATTGGCATGAATGTTTGGGCTAATTTAGGACTTTTAATGATTTCTTTGAAATGCTCTTTTTCCATGGTGGAATGGTCTTACAGCATACACTGAACAAGTTTGAATGTAGTTTGATTTTCTCTGAGCCACACTGGGTCAAAAGCATACACGTGGCCTCAAATATGTACATACACCACTTAAATCTTTTAATAAGTCGTGTTGAAGGTTCTATATTGTCTTAACTTGACAATGCCAAGGTGTGATCGTTAATGATCACGATCAACGATCAACTGCAACTAGTATTTTCTCTTTGCCAGCAATGAGGTTTGGTTTGACAGCACTCATTGGGCTGACCAGTATTCCGAACATTGGGAAGGTCCAAGGAACTCAGTGAATATCTAAGAAGGAGAATTATAGGATTACCCAAGTTGGGAAGGTTTCTTTGAGCCATTTCTAAACTGTTTAATGGACTGATGAGACAAAGATTAACCTTTACCTGTCATGGCCGGTGGACAGGTGGACTCTAATGAGGCAGAACTCCGAGGCAAAGTTAACAGTGTTTATTTACAGTGCTCCTGGAATAAACAGAATTTGCAACAGTCTTCCAACGGTGTTGTATCAGCTCTCAGGTCTCAGCTCTCAGGTCCAGACAGGGTATCTGTAAAGGCACTCGGTAATTTCTCCACTCTTTCTCCAGGGGATCTGGGTACAGAAACGTGGTCAGGTTAGGAAAGTAGATCGGTGAGCAGCGCTAAGGCAACAATAACAAGAGAGCCAGCAACACTAACCATTCCAATTAACGATCCCAAGAAGACCAACAGCAGCCTGCCAGCTTAAAGGAGACATATCATGCAAAATCCACATTTTGTTGTGTACCTTTGAGTGTCTAGGAGTGCAGAAAATTTAAATGCATTCCCTCCCGGTGCTGCGTGGATATCTTTATATTCTTTTTGGGTCATAATTTTCAGTTTGTTCAGTTTTCACAGGAGAGGGAGAGAGAGAGCACAACAGGCAGGAACAGCCAGGAGGACCAGAGGACCATGACATTACTGATTGAAAGGCTAATGTTTGGTGAAAGAAAGGATCTGTGCATGATCCCAAACCTACAAGCTCATCTGAAACACAGTGGAGGTAATGTCATGTCTTGGGTTTGCATGGCTTCTTCTGGGACGGGCTTCATTGACGATGCCATGCATGGTGGAAGCAGTACAATGAACTCATAAGTCTACAGAAATATTTTGTCGGAAAGATGCAACCAAACAGAACGGGAGATCCTTCATTATGACCCAAAACTACAAAGGAGTTCATCAGGGGCAGGAAGTGGAAGGTTTTATACTGGTCTTATCGGTCTCCAGACCTAAACGGTGTAGGGCATGCATTTTACCTGCTAAAGAGGAGACTGAAAGGAGTAGGGCTGCAACTATAGGTTATTTTAGTAATTGAGTGTTCTATCAATTATTACATCGATTAAGAAATAATTTTGTCTTATTCAAAGTTCATTTGCATATTTTTCACTGTGTGAAACAAACAGCGGTGGATGGAGCAGCTACAAAGTCCTCTTTTCTTCCCGTTGACACTTGCTGATCAGGTGGTTGTTGAAGGGCCTCCACTGTTTCCCAGAAACATACCAGCTGCGTGTTTATGGCTACCAAAAACATCAGGTCATTTAACCAAATAGTGGGGGGGGGGGGTGTATATATATACGTGAGTCTGTGTGAATTAGAGAAAATCCAAACATAAATTCAAACTCGTGCACCCAATTATTGTTTTATTTTCAAGTCATTAAAGATTTTTTACTGGACAATCATTCCACCTTGAAAAAAGAACAGCTCGAATAGATCATTAAAAGCCCAAAATTACCATGACATTCATGCCCATGATGAGTCTGTGTAAGCATTTGACTAGAAGTGTAATAATAATGCTTAACCAAGTCAACTGTCATTAATATAACAAGTCCCAGGTTGTTTGTATTTATACAAAAACAGTGTTGTTCCCCTGGTGATGATGGTTCTCTGTTTAGATTTCTTCATAGCAATTGTCATTTTATTAGTTGATAAATGTTCAGGGTTTAATATTGGTCCTAAGGCACTGTACTAATTATCGGTGCACCTTGGTAAATCAATCAAAATAAAGCAGGATGGCACATTAACCTTCAGTGCAACAAGCCTGTATTGATCTGGATGACCTGCATTTGTCTTCTCCTGACTTCTACCTGTCAATAAGACCTTTCCACACATGCACTACTGCTTTTAACTCTTCTTTACATTACCCATTCGAGATACAATCACACCTAGATTCAACATTAAAACCATCTTTAACCTGCCAGCATCCAAGTACACTGAGTGTATATGATGTCCAGATATGACAAGTAAGAATAGTGCTGTTGTGTAGTCTTGGACTGCTCTTGGACTGGACGTATCATATAAAATGAAGATCATAAACCCTGTTACGTGCCACTAACTTATCTTTAAAGTTTGTCATCTTACAATGAGAATGCAGCCATGCTTTAATAAAGTAGACCAAGTAAACTTTTTCTTTTTCTTTCTGCTGTCATGTCCGTCAGTTACAGAGGTGGATGCTCGTGTACACATGTACAGTATATGCACGAGTAATCCCTGTGAGCCAGAAAGGCTTCAGACTACTACCAATTGCTTGGTTTATGGTATTTTTTCTACTCTTGGCTCTGTATGATGTGATTAAGAAGGGATATCCCCAATATGTAAGGAAAACAGTTCTGTCTGTAAGCACAGAGGCGCCACCTACCTGCTGCTCATACTTCCTGTTTCAGGGGGGCAGCCAAGCAGAAGAAAGGTGGATGAAGGAGGAGGAGCTAAAACAGCTAGTTTCAGAGAGTGGATGAACTGGGCTGCACCAAGGCCCAGTATAAGACAAATAAGGATTAATTTTTAGAATCAGGAAAAGCTAGTCTAGTAAAGTCCAACAATAAAATTATGGATACAGAAATGAGCAAAATGCGTCACCTGTAAAAAGTAATTTGCGAAGAAAACATGCTCTTCCAGTTATGACTGATGTCTGCTTTGGATATTGTTTCTTTAACTATTAACTGTTGATTCTGAAGCTAATAAATAGGCATATATTATACTTTTGCTTGCACCACTGCTCAGAGATTTCAGAAAAGTCTTCAGGCTTATTGAAGCCGGACATTTTGAGGCTGATATTTGGCAAAGTAAAAAAAAAAATATGAATAGTAAGACAACTGTTAGTTCTCTCTTTTAAACTAATTATTTAACAGTGAGAGGTTCATACACTTTTGTAGACATACCAGCTGTTTTGTACTTCATTTCATTTATTCATTGAAGATTTCAGTGACAGGCTGGCGACCTGTACAGGGCGTACCCTGTCTCTCGCCCTGTGTCAGTTGGGATAGGCTCCAGCCCCCCCCCCACCATCCTAACAGGATAAGCAGAAAAGAATGGATGAATGGAAGATTTCTGTGAATAATAACAGACTCAAGTAACAGCTAACATGCAAGATATTTGTTAACGAGTTAGTGGAGACCAAAATGGAGCAAAAAATAATTAATATCAGTGTTTTATTCATCAGTGTAGAAGAAATGTGACAAATTGAGTGCTAACATTATTCTGTGTATGCTTAATATGTACACACTACGAATAAATGTATAAGATGACTGTTCAGTGGGTAGCCTTGAGATGTATGCTAAGTAAGCACTTAATAATGTGTAGAACGGGGCGTCATTTATTCAGTATCCCAGTATTGATTACTCCTTCAATAACTCTTAGTTTGCCTCCTCCCTCACTCACCAGTTCCTCTGCTTGCCCTGAGCTGATCAATGTGTATGTGCCTCCTGTAATGCATAGCAGTGATAATTAGGCCCAGGAGGATATCAGTGAATTGGCAGATTAATCATTTTGACCCAGTGATGCCTGGCTATGCTCAAGGCCGCAGCGCACATCGACTTTCTGTTTCCACTGAGAGCTTTCGCTGTTAAGGCATTACCGTCTGCTGGATTCAGCTGTCAGTCCGCTGGGATGAGTGTGAGTGGAAAACCAGATGAGCAGGAAGGGGAATTGTTTTCAAAAATGACACAAAATGGTACTTTTTTGGGGAATAAGCTAAAATCTATGAATGAAAGGCAATAATAGAAGAGCAGTGAGTGTGATGATAGAATGCAGATCTGTGCTTCATTGTCATCTGCGTTGTCCTCCAGGGCTGCAGCATGTTCACTTCAGTGAAGGCCTTCGAGGGGCAGCAGTACTCCACCCTGAAGAGGCAGTGCTTGCAGAGTGGCCTGCTCTTCGAGGACCCCCGCTTCCCCGCCACAGACGATTCGCTCTTTTGCCAGGGCAACAGGATCGGACGTGTCGTCTGGAAGAGGCCTCGGGTAGGTCAGCTTGTTTCAGCAGAAAAAAACTGATAAAAGAGCAGTACTAAAGGTTTACTGCTTCTGAAAAACATTTCTGACCATAATGAGACCCCAAAAACTGTGAAATGATGAATGTAAATATGTAACTATTACAGTCCACCAAACTATTGACGAAATGTATTTTACTATGTTTTTTAAATGCATTTGTTTATTTTTGTATGAGAAAAACAGGTATGCGCTGATCTAATGTACAGTGTTGATATCTGTGTACTACCGGACAAAATCACTGGATTGCAGGGGAGTGTCCAGAGGGCGGGGCATATGGTGGCACTTCCCCTTACCTGAAGCTTGATCTACTAATATATTGTGGCATATTTTTTTTACAGCTAAAGCTACCAAGCAGTGTTTAAGTAACTAAAATAATCTCCAGCTTCAAACTAAAAGTGATATACACATTAATGACTTAATAATTAAATGATATAATGTTTATGATCTTTATAATAAGTAGTTTTAACTTTGGTACGTCAATATGTCTTGATGCTACAACTTTTCTACTACTATTTTAGTAGAATTATGACTTTTAACTAATGGTCTAAAAAGTTATTTTATCACTTTGCAAAACAGAACAACACAAAAAGCAGTCTTTAGGCCTCATTTCTGTACGAGGACACAGGTTTTCACATTATCTGTGCTCAATGTTTTCCACACAAAGTTTACTAAACTGTATTTCCTGATCAGATAAGTTAACCTTTGTGAGCTTGGAGAGGTTACAAATTTCTAGAAACACCCCTGTTGAATTGGTTAGTGGAGAAAAAAACAATAATGTGGTTACTGTAAACTATTACATAACAACTTCACTAAAGTCAAAGAAATGGATTGCTAGTAAAACACAGTTGGTTAAAATATTTCTCCCGTTAGTTTCAAAGCTGCTTAGGCTCAGAGATGTGTCCAGACCTACAGTTGTGGTCAGATGTATACATACACTCATCATGGGTATAAATGCCATGGGAATTTGGGCTTTTAGTGATTTCTTTGAACTGTTTCCAGGGTGGAATGATTGTACAGCATACACCCGCGCTGTCCGCTTTTTCATTATTTCATTCACTTTATGCAGTGCACCACTACCACTGGCAGCAAAACCGCCCAAACATGATGCTACCACCACCATGCTTGACCGTCGGTGCAGCGTTCTTAGGTTTGAAAGCCTCACCTTTTCGCCTCCAAACACACCTCTTTTCATTGTGGTCAAATAGCTGAATCTTTGTCTTGTTTGACCATAAAACCTTCAAGGCATTTGGCTATAGGGAGCTGCAAATTCTAGGGAAGCTTGAAGGTGTCGATTTTGGAGCAGGGGCTTCCTTCTTGGTTGGCCCCCTCTCAGTCCACGGCGATGTAAAACTCGCTTCACTGTGAACAGTGATGGTGGCAGTTTCCAGTTCATTGCAGGCTTGAGCCTTGGTGGTTCCCGAACATCCTAATCAGTTTCCTCTTCTCTGAGTGGGTGACAGCTTGGATCTTCTTCCAGACCCTGGCAAATGGGTGACACATCCACGTAACTTGTACTTTCATGCAATTGTTTGAATTGATGATCTTGGACTTTCCTGTTGTTCCGAGTATTGATCAATCCAATGAGTGCTATCGAACAAATCCTTTTTATGCTGGCAAAGAAAAACTTCCAGTTGTAGTCAATCATGATCACTAGGAGAAGTTAATAGACCTTGATCTTGTCAAGTCAAAAGACAGTTTAGAACCTTCAGCACCAAAATATTCACTGTTTGTATTTATTCGAACCTGTATGCATTATTTTGTGGCTGTGTGGATTAAAGAAAATCCAAACTAAATTCCAACGTGTGCACCCAATTCTTGTTTTGTTTAATTTATTGACAGTTTATTAGACACAGTAATAGGAGAGGAACAACAGAATTCTAATAACAAAATGGGCTTTCTGAGGGGTTCTCAGGAGACTGTCCAAATCCTTGCAAACACAGAAAGGTTGTGGAACACAAACGTGGAGATAATTTGTATTAATTCCAACAGGTAATCCACACAGAAGGTGTTACAGTACAAGCTGTTATACCTGATCCAATATCAGTTCAACCACTGATGTGTGTGAGACGCGTCTGTGGAAACAAGTTGTGTTAAGGTGTTGTTAGCTACATGGACAAACTGTTGTTTTTATTGCTCAGTAGTAGTAACAGCTTCAGGTGCATTTATCACTGTGCTTCCACGGGGTTGACCCAGATTTTATTGTAGTGCAGCTGCATAAACTGACTAAGTGCGAATGCAACCGAATAGATGTAAATATTGCTTGGTTGCGTTATTAGGCAGTTTTTTTTGGGGGGGTTGGTGTAAATAAATATTAGTGTTTGAGTTCCTATGCAGACTGGATAGCTAGCTATTACTGTTAAACATAAACTCTCTTACAGCACACAGGCTTTTTGTTTTAATTTTCTTTTTTGATTATTGATATATTTTTGTTCGAGTACCCTTTATAGTCCTACATGTACTTTCATTTAATCTGTTGTTTTAGGTCAGGGATGTGTTAAATATCTAGATCTAGTGGTTATTGCTAACTTAAAAGTTAATAGCGGAGTGCAGAATTACTGAATTATTCTGTAGTATTGCTGTCACATTTTACCCAATTACATTTTAAGCAAGCATAATCTCACGTCAAGTTTCAAGTAATCTATTTTTTCATGTTTTGTTGTCTCCTGTTCATGGGTGGGATATATATTAGGGATCAAGTAAACATTTTGTCCTCTAAGTTGATGTGTTCGAAGCAGGAAAAAGGCTTTGAGGCACCGATCCGGTGCCAGTGTCAGTGTTTGAACCATTCAGCCTTTTTTCCACCGCAAACACACTCGGTGAACCAAGAACGCGTGACGCAAGCGGCAGAAGGGCGGGACTCTGCCGTCTCAACATGAAGTGGCAGCTTCAGGTGCATCACTCGCAGCTCAATTGGAGAGCTAAAACGTGGACTCTTAGTGTATAATTAGATCTAATCTGATCTAATCACAGTTTATGTGTTCAGAATAATTAAATCCTCAGCATATATGCCCATAAATAACACCTCATTCCATGATCAGTCAGTGAGGCCTGCAGAAATATTTTATTTTGTGAACCTGGGCATAAATAGGGAGTAGCATTTGCACCTGTAAAACACTCACATCAGGAGCTATCAGTGCCAAAGGTGCTTGCAGAACATGGGTGTAGCGACATAGAGAAAGACTAAACATTCATAATTTAACACTATAACATCAGTCGTAATCAGTCATTGCTCTGCTGCACTCTCTAGTCTCCTGTATAAGCTGGCGCTGTGCGTATCTTTTGGTGGTGGATGATATCAGATGCAGGGCCTCAGGATTTACTGAGCTGAGTCCCCTGCCGCTGTTATCCCCCTCTCACAGCATGCTGTGGTTCTGAATGCTGTAACCTCCTTCTGCCTGTGTGTTGCTGCAGCGTGCAGCCAGCGTGCATTGCCATGGAAACTGGGTCACACAGATTATATGTTTTGGTCTGTGCTGATGTCAGTCATGCAGACGGAAAACTGGAAGAAGTAAAAGGGAGAGAAAGCAGGAGGAGCGTCCTTTTCATTTTCGCCAGGACAAGATTTGTGTCGTCACTGACAGGAGGTTAGGAACCCTGAGCAGGCAATTTTTAGCCCAGCTATTTTTAAAGGTTTTACTGAAGCACAAAAAAGCAAAAGTCAATCGCTTTAGCGAGTTATTGGGGATTTGCTTAGTCTTGCCCTGGAATCTATAAAAGCACATTCGAGTACGACAATCAGCCTTTGACATTAAAAATTAAAACCACTGACGGGTGAAGTGAATAACATCGATCATCTTGTTGCTAAGCACTGTTCTGCTAGAAACCGCTAGAGATTCATGTAAATGTTAATTTGACATGTATGAATCATGTAAACAGTGCTGCAGTGTAAAGCACTTCCTGTTGGCAGTGGCCATGATCCCCAACACATCGCAGAAACTGCTCAGGAGCAGCTTGAGGAACACGATTATAAAGCCCACCTCCCAAACATCTGCAACCGCATACTCCAGGACACCCCCAGAGGTCCGGTGCCCATGCCCAAAGGGTTCAGAGCTGTCTTAATTGAATAAGGAAGAGATATGATCAGTACAAACCAATGGATGGAGCTTGACCTAGTCCAGTGTCAGCACTAGGTCAGTTCGCAATCCCGCATAGGACGAGTTTTCCTTCAGGACTTTCTACTGAAGAAAAATAAAGTTTTAACCCAAATAATTAGTTTGTTGTCTGAAACTAACCAAATTATACCTTTAAACTGCAACATTGCAAAAGTTTCAAATAAGGTCAGTGGATGTGATACTAATTCTTTTGATTTAAAGTTCAGGCTTCATACTGCTCCAATCTCTCTGTTTCATACGTTTTTTTTTACTCATGGCTCTGTATGATGTCAGTGAAGGCACCTTGGTCACGCAGCCCTGTCTGCTGTTCCAACCTTCTGTTTATGAGGGGCAGCCAATCAGAACAAAATATATTTATATAAGGGAGGGGAAATGAAGTTAAAATGGCTTGTTTCAGACTGCAAATGAACTGAGGACCTGCACTAAGACCAAGTGTGAGCTCACATGAGCACGATAGGCTCCCTTTCAAAGTACTATCTGATGAAGTAATTTAATTATTTTTAACTGCGAGTGGATGGTGCTTGCATAGATCCAGACTCCAATTAACGAGAGCAGTGGCCTTCAAATAAGTCCAAAGAGTTGGAACTTCTCCACCCATTTCACTTTGCTGTGAGCACCACTATTGCTCTGTAGGCCAATATCTCTCACAGCATCACCAGTGAATGTTGCTGTGGCTCTTTTTTTCCTGTGCAATCTGTCCCTTTTTAAAAAGAAAAGAATGTATCTGACCCAAAAATTGGCAAGACAAAGCAGAGCACTGTTTAACTTGTTGATACAAAAGCTGAATCTGTTCTCTCTGCAAGCTCTCAGTGCAGCATTTCATTCAAGGGAGAGTGCATGATAATGAAGTTAAACATCAAATTACTTAGGAGCAGAGTGGCTGTGAGAGAATGAAATGTTCAGAACAATCAAAATTTAATGAGCTTCCAGACAAAAGCTCATTTAAAATACTGTATGCACACTCATTGTACTGAGCATTTCTGCAAAGTCAGAGTTTACCTTTAGGTTATCCTAACACCTCACACATTATGGTCATATAACTTTGAAAAGGCTGTGTTTAGGATTAGAATATTTTTTTAGCATTAGTTATCATTAATCGTATCCTGATTTAGAATGGCCAAAATTCAAAAAAAGAAGTGATTTATTCAGTATCCACTGAAGGAGGGGCCGTAGGCGCGGGTCCGTCAGACTGCCCCAGGGCAGCTGTGGCTACATTAGTAGCTTACCACCAACAAGTGTGATTGAGGTGTGAATGAATAGTGCACGAAATTGTAAAGCGCTTTGAGTACCATGAAAAGCACTATATAAGTGTAAGGCATTATTGTTATTAGCATTAGAGTGTAATGATTAGAAGTTGAAAATTACAATAAAATCAAAGCCTATAATGTTATAAACACTGGCGACTGATGTATAGTAGTGCCAAGGAATGCAGGAAGGGAAGAAGAATGCAAACTGGCAAACTCGGGTGTAAAATAATACGAGCTTTCATTTATTCTAAAATGTTATGTTACTTTGGATTCTTATTGTTGCGATCCACTTTTTTGTGATTGTTTGCGGCTGTTTGTGTGTTTGTATGTGTGGCTGATGACTCCCCTCACCAGCTGATGCATGGAGCTGAGGAGGACTATGAAGCTGGTTGAAAGGTTCTCAATAGCAGGGTAAATGATTAGGCTGTGCTCAGCCACAATATTCACATTACTTCAGAGTCTGCAGGGCCAGGCACTGATCGATACTCTATTACTTTTCCACCTGAGCCAATCCCTGGATGGCAGGCCACCACAGTGAGCCCTCGCCGCAGCTCAGACTCCACCAATCAATGCTGTTGCGGACAGGGAAAATAAACGTGATTAGATATCTTAACTCAGACACAGTTCCACAGAACAACATCTGAACATTACTTCACAACGTTGTACCGATTTGCACGAACAGACACATTTCAGAGAGGAACTGGTCAGTGTAAGGTGAGAGGATCCTGCTGCTAGAGACTGTAGGCCTCCGGGGAGCACTGCAGTGGCCTCTGCTTCTGATTAAACGTTTGCTTTTGCAGCATTCAGCTTTGCACCGTCAGCAAATGACTGACCTTGGCCGTGTCCTCTGTGTGTGTGTCTATGTTTGCATACTTTAGGTTTACACACTTGTATCTGTAGGCTATGATCTCCCTTTATCCATGCTTTTACATGCACATGAGCGGTGAAGGCTGATAATAGCACTGATGTTTATGATTAAAGCCAAATGGTGGGCTTGAGCCTGTCCCACCCCGCACTGGAGGGACTGTCACAGGGCTAACACAGTCATACTAAAAATCACACCTAGGGCACATGTTTTAAATCTCAATTCAGCTGCCTTGTTTAGACTGTAAAACAGTATGCAGACCACAGCAACCTCCCTGAACAGGCTCCAGTAACCATCCCAGTGGCAGACATCCAAGATAGTGTCTCAAATATTAAGAGTTGGACAGCACCAGGCCCCAGCTAAAGAAGCCATGAGTGCCTGGCAGCACAAATGAACCAGCTGCTAATGGATAAGACACACCCAGAATGGCTGACCAAAGGCCTGACAGTCCAGGGACCCATCCATCTACCGGCCAATAACCTGCTCTCATTGCAACATGGAAGCACTTGTCGGGCATCATAGCGGCTGAGATGAACAGACACATGGCTCAATACATGAGCAAAAAGGACTTTGTAGACATACCAAGGGAGAAAAACACCAGCTACTGGTAGATAGAAAAGTCACTCGAGACTGCAATTCCAGACTGACCAACCTGTGCACTGCCTGGATTGATTACATGTAAGGCCTTTGACTCAGTGCCTCGCACATGGATCCCGGGATGCCTAGAACTGTACAAGATCCACAGTACCCTAAGAGCCTTCATCAAGAACTCAATGGAATGTGGAGAACAACACTAGAGGCCAACTTCAAGCCAATTTGTACAAGTCACCATCAAGTGCAGGAGTTACCATGGACATGCTCTGTCCCCACTGCTGTTCTGCTTAGCCCTGAACCCCCTCAGCCAGATCAATGACAAGACTGCAGAACAGAGCAAACATTAGCCACCTACTCTACATGGATGACATCAAGCTGTATGCCAGGAGTGAACGTGATACCGAGAGGCGGGGTACTCCCTGTACATTTGCCAGCCTGTCGCAGGGCTGACACATAGAGACAAACAACCATTTGCGCTCACATTCACATCTATGGGCAATTTAGAATCTCCACTAATTAAGCCTACTAACTGCATGTCTTTGGACTGTGGGAGGAAACCGGAGTACCTGGAAAAAACCCACACAGACACGAGGAGAACATGCAAACTCCACACAGAGATGCACGTGTAACTATAAACTAAACAGCATCAGTCACAGCTTGCTTTAATGTGAATTCTGGCAATTTGTTAAGACAAAAATAAGCCACCTAATCAAAAGATGTTCTGAATTTTTTAATGAAATGCCAGTTTCTGCTCTGCGTCTGTCACTCGGTCTCAGCGCAGGTGGCCGTCTTGTGAATGTTGCATACGTAAAAGCTCCCATGCACCATGCTTTCTCCCTCCTGCCCCCTCTTTTACTTTTCTAACCCTAGTTGAGTGCTGCCAGTGTGTAAAAGATAAAGAGCTGCTAAGTGGTCCTGTGCTTTCCGCTGTGTGTTGAGTAATGGCTGAGGTGCTCATCGACCCACTGGTCCCATAAAGCAGAGAACAGACAGGCTTCACACCCAGACCACTGCAAGCACAGCTCTGCAGGATGCAGTAAAAAACAACAAAAAAAAGAAAAAAAAAAAAGCTAGTTTATATTTTATATTGGGTTAAATTAAAGATAAGATTCTGGCCAGTCATTTGAGATGATGATGAGTTGCCATGTTTGGTTTAATTTCCATATCATTACCTTCTTGTTTCCACTTTATTACCCCAGTAGTACCAAATGATTACAGAGCTGTAATAAAAAGTGCTGCTGTAATGTCAGTGAACACAGTTTCTTGCTACAAATGCAAGTCAAATCTCTTTCAATTAAAAAAATTAATGGAATTATGAATGCAGCACCTCCCCCCCCCCCTCCGTGGTGCTGTCGTCCTCAGGTAGAGCTGGTGGTCTACTAAGTCAGTGATTTGAGCCCCAGTTCTTCTTGTCCACATGTCAGGGTGTCCTTGGGAGAGATACCGAACCCCAAATTGAGTGTGTGGGCCTTGTATTGTAAAAGCCCTTTGAGTGCTCCGTAAGAGTAGAAAAGCTCTAAACATCAAACTCAATTTGCCATCTACACAGCGACCAGATTTATTGGAAACAGGATTGTATTTGATTTTTTAAAAGGTACAGAGAACCTCGTGTAGCCAGTGTGTATAGATATGAGTAAAAGTGTATACCAGCAGCACACAGCCTCTAATAATCGTCCCACAAATTGTCACGGGAGCCACATAAAGTCTGTGTGTGTGTGTGTGTGTCGGTTTTGCGTGTGTGCGGATAAGTGTGGAGAGTCCAGTTCACATGCACGAGAAAAAGCATGAGCAGCTCATTGAACGTGCTGTTAGCAGTAATAGGCTGTCTGTACACACTGTGCCATAAAATGGACCTCGGCACAGCAGCCGCAGCAAATGTGATTTCATAGATGCCCACAGCCACCCCACCCCCTCCCCCGACTCTTGGGTAGAGGATCATGACTGTGAAACATAGGTGCATAAGGACAGATGGTCTCTTTCTGATTCATGAACTCAATAACCTATTTATGCACCTCTGTGTCTCGTTCTGTGGGCTGTACACACTGTTTATTAACCATAAACCCTATTTCGGAGGCGTTTTACCCTCAAAATAACACGTTTAGCTTATTTTTCTCCCACTTAAGTTGTTTGACAAAAGATAATTGTTTGCTCAAGATGTAAATATACATTTATAAATACTAGTACGAGCTCCTGCAAGAGTTGCCCTCATGTATTGGCCACGCAGCATGTTTCATAACTGTTCTTGTCTTCTGTTTGGGAGTGTAGGAGCTGTGTGAGGACCCTCACCTGTTTGTAGATGGCATCAGTGCACATGATCTGCATCAGGGGCAGCTGGGTAACTGCTGGTTTGTAGCAGCGTGTTCCAGCCTGGCCTCTAGAGAGTCTTTGTGGCAAAAGGTAAGAACATGTGTTTGTCTGTTGTCCATTTTTTGCTTCTTTCTCTGCCTTTTCCCCATGTTCGCTCACCACATTATAACATTTAATTAATCTTATATTAAACCACAAAAATAGAAACCTACCGATGAAACACTTCAGGTTTGAATCATATCTGCTGTTACTGTAAACTCTGCACATTTTGTTGCAATAAAAACTGTTGTAATTCAACAAAATTTGAACAATCTGCTATCAGTTTGGCAGTGACATGCATCTGTTAAATAGTTACTGCAGACAGCAATCTACCTGCAGAATAACAGGCACTTGGCAACCTTGCTTGTGCATTGGAATATAACCAGAATGCAGCCAGTTGGCAACCAGCTGAATCGAGTTCCTTATTGCAAAGAGACAAGTTGCAGACAAGTTGCACCCATTAGTCATCAGACTGATTGAGATTGATTCCAACATGTTGGCAAACTGTCTGCATTTTGAATTTTTTTCCGACCTTTGCCAGTCTGTCTGAGTGTGATTGCAGTCAAATTGAACCGTGATTCTTTGGAGACAAGTTGCCTCCCACCAGGCAACCTGTGCAATCAACTTGGGATTGACAGTTAGTCGCTGCAGTTACTTCTAATCAGTCACTGACAGCAAAAACATTCAGGGAACTTCCTCTCACCGATTCCTCGTGCTGGTGCTTCAACATGCTCAGCTGCCTGAATTGCTGTTAAAAAAAACACCACCAACAATTTCCTGCTTTGCCAAACAAACCCCAAAACTTTGGGTGAAGGTCGGCCAGGTAATGGGGGCATAATTAAGACAAGGTTTCCTGCACAAAAATGTTGGGAAAAGGATGCAACATGTACTGAATTGTAAATCTAATTTGTGTTCAAACATGCATTAAGAAGCATTACTATAAGAAGTAAACACCAGACTGCAGCAGTCAGTACAAGTCCGATTGGTGGAGTCTAATGTGGAGTCTCTGAGCATCCTGGAAGCACTAAGGCTAGATGGATGTGCTGTGAATGGGTTTTAATGAGTGGGTTTTTATTTTTTTTTTATTTCACATGGGTAACCAGTAACACTGCTAATGCGAGCAGGGGCACACTTAGTGGTCAGAGGCCAGAATAGATGGATGAATGTATAGAGGACAAATTAGTATATGACAAATTAGATGAAAGTTCTTTTAAAACCAACTCCTGCCACTTGGCAGTCATCTTTTCAGTGTGTCTGGGTAATTATTTGCTAAATACGCCTTACTGTTTTGGTAATATGCCTCAATGTAAGATTGAAAACCCAAGTTAAACTTCTACTACGCATGTGCAGCGTCCAACAGCGTTACAACTTCATTCACTGCTGACACATTCAACATCACGGATTCCCAATATGATATGGAGAGTCGACAATAACAGTTAGAATATGTGAATTAGAAAATGTGCGTGTGTCGAGCAGCTACGCTAATCCCTCATCTCAGAGATAGGACAAATAGAATAACTATGTTTGTGTCCGTTGGCTTCAGATGCATGCAGAAAAGTGCGTGTCATTATGAATCAGTCATAATTGTGCAGTTTGGTTTGTTGTAAGGAGATGCAACAATGCTTTGTTAACAGGCTCCGCCACTTGGGTTACTGCCTCTGCCGAACTGAATAAAGCAACTGATGCATTAGAGATCTTGCAGTCACCTGCAGTGGAAAGTCAATTTAAAGCCTGATTGGCATCACACATCCACACGAGCCAGCTTGAGTACTATACTTACCATGTCTTGTCAATAAAGAACAGCTTATTTGAACTGTGCTGAGCTCCGTAGCTGGTTTGCAGTCTGTGGCGTCAGAGGAATCAAAGTGATTACGTTGTTTAAAGAGATTGGAAACAAGATGCCTCAGCCTGTTCGAGAGAAAAGCTGTATTGCTTGTGTTGATTGTTGCCAGCTACCTGGGGTCATCTTTGTGTGATAATTTAACAGCTAAAAGTCATCAGTCTTTCTTCTGGTGCATTGCAGTTGTTATCACACACCTGTAGTTGCATTCTCACCACAGTAGGCCTTTCTTTGAAGGCCCAGTTGCTACTCTGATGTGCTCTGGATGCTGTATTTGTGTGCACATATCTTAAAATGATATGTGCACACAAATACAGTTTGTTTACGGTTTTGTGTAAGTCTGGAGCTTTCCCTACATTTTGCCGCTGGAGTCAACTCTGTCTTTTAGGACCACTACTGCCTACCTACTTTTATTTTTATAATTATGGTTTAGCTGAACGGGCAGAGACTTTTTGCACATGATGGAGACACTCACTTTTATCAGGGTGTACTCCACACCGTGCTCATGCACATGACCTCCAAAGTTCAGCTTGCTTGATTAGTGTGGTCACTGTATACCGTACCCAGGCACGATTAAGCACACAGTGCCCTGCTTGATGAGTGGGCCTGGGTGTCGTTTAGTTGGACTCGGGCATCGAGCTCCAACACTTCCTCAATGACAGCCGCCTCTGTGGAAATCACTTTAGGTAGTGAATTAATTTAAAGGCATATAAGAGCGTGGCATCACTTCCACTTCTTCCACGAAATGCATTAAGTCATGAAAATTTATTGTGTCCTGCAAAAGCTTGAATAAGAGAACTTTAGATGCAGAGGTAAACTGAAGTGCATTAAGTATTATACAAGCAACCAACTCTGAGCGTGTTGCTTGCAATGTGTTATTCACAGTACTGTACAATGCTGAGATTAGTCTAAAACTCCTTAGACGCCAGAAAAAAGCAGCCATTTCTCTCAAAGAAACATGCAACGAGAAACTAGAGACAACACAAATCTGTTTGTAAGAAAAACAAAATAAAAAGAAAGAAAAAAAACCCCACACATATAAAAAATATAGTGGGTAAATATCAGTACATTAGTAATGCAGAGCATGTATGGAAGTGTGGTGGTGCACATGGAGAATAAGAGATGAGCATGAGAGTAGATGCAGGAGGAGGGAGCTTTCACAGAGTGGAGCACTCAGCACAGGCCCAGGTGTAGCTCTCGCGGGTGGTGATCCTCCCATCAGCACCTGGAGCAAAGCACAGCAGAAAAGAAAACAGGCACGTAGGCCCATTTTGACCCGTCCTCATCACTCTCCCATTCCTCGATGAGCGTAACCTGCAACTACTGATGATGGTCAGAGTGATCGCTAATAGTCTGCTGAGCTACGTTTCCTATTGATGCATTCAATTCATCTTTCTTCTCAGTTTCATATGAAAAGTAATCTGCGGGTGTTGGCTCTGCATAGAGCTCTGCATAGAGCCAACACCCGCCCCACACAGAGACAAGTTTATGGTTGCAGCTCTGCTGTCTGTATAATAAATGTGCACATTGAGCAGCTAAACGGATCGATTGTTGTCTCAAAACAAGAAAATAGAAAAATTGTGCTTTCGCAGGTAGTTTATCTCCTTTTCCGTACTTTTTTTTTCACGGGGTGTTTATATGTGCAATGGAATATAACCACACATTACACAGTATGAAGGGTGGCTAGCACTGAATTAATGAGTGCACATTATCGACTCTCTTAGTACCCACAGTACTGGTTACTGCCAGTCTCACAGGGAGACTGATAGGAGCACCACCCAACCTGATTGGGCTCTAGTGCTTAGAGGGCATCATAGAGGAAGACGGAAAATCTGTTTTGCTGCAAGTCTCAGTAAATTTATAAAAAAGAAAAAAGTAGCAGGTTTATATATGGTTTTGTTTTGGGGCAGGAAGTGGAGCGCATAATTCACACTAAAAGTGCATTTAAGCTTTAATCTTAGTATCCTTTTTTCTCAAACTCCGTTTTTCAGCATAATAAGTAGATGGTGTCTGATTTTGTAAGAGAGGACAGCCATCCTCGTTTGCTCCGTTTCCTGACGGTTTTACTTCCTATGAAAGCAAAACAAGTAAATGGTCCGAGTCTCGCAGGAGCAGACGCATCTCCCCAGTGAATCACAGTGATCCTACTTCAAAACATTTTGTACTTTTGTATCAGTTAATTACCTGCAGAAAGCTGCCAGCTTTTAAAGGCCTTTTCAGATAGTTCTAGAAGTATTTTAACTTGTCATTTCGCTTTTCTTTCATTTGTGTTAATGAGAAAAAACCGTCACTTGATAATAGGGTGGCCGGTGGGCTTGTTTCTCTGGTGCATTTGTTTACCTCTCAGTCATAGGGAGACAGGAAAGAGTGAACACAGAAGACATATCAATGAGGGCGGTCAGTGAAAATTTGTATTCATGCATTCAAGACTGTTGGCAAGATCGATTTAATTGAGACTCTTGAGAATGTGCAGTTGGATTTTTAAAATTTCTTTTATTTTTTAAAGACAACTGAGCCTCTAATGGTTTTGACGGTTCAGGTTTCAAGTTGGTCACATGCTTTGTTCTGACAAGAAACGAGTCTAAATCCTCCTGACGTCTGAGTTATTTTCCTTTTTCTCTCACACTTTTCCAAGACACTTGTCTTCTCATTCACAGTTAGTGTTTCATCCCCCGAGGCAGTTTGAAAGCAGTGAGGGCGAGCCTGCAGGAGGAGGAAGAGGAGGATGAGGAGGTGAAATCCACATGCATCTCCTCTCTTGTTTGTCAGGGTCACCATGCAAGACAGAGACCGATGAGGCAGCAGGAACCTGTTACCCTTGTCCGCTAGGGAACACTCGCACCCATCCGCACAAGTAAACACTGTCTCTATGCATGATCTCATGTGGGAATCAGCTCCACCAAACCCTTCAGGGATGGCTGTTTGTGAGTTAGGAGGAGAAGAAGGATAACAGTTTTGTTCAACACTCAAACCCAAAGCACTTAAGAAAATGCAGATGTGGCTTTTAGAATTATTGGATTTATTTCGATTACCTGATACAGAGGTATGAAAAAACACCTGGCTTGATCAGCAAAGTACTTTTGAGCCCATAAAGGATGTCAGCTCACCTGTGCTGATTATTTGCGATTGGACAACTAATACAAGACACACAAGGTTGGCCTAAAAGTAACAGGTTCCTCAACTAAAAGCACACAAGCGCTGAAGAAGAGTCCAAGTATCTGTCCAAGATCTTACTTAACAAGTCTTATTTGTCCACTATGAAGGTCATGGAGCAATCGACCGTCTCTGGGCTGCAGCCTTCTGCAAATGCAAATAGGAAGTACATCACCTTCCTTACCTTAGCCAGCTCTGCGATCCTCTCACCAAACTCATCTGCGTCAGCCTCGTAGCACTGCACCGGTGCGTCATCAGCATCACCCGCCGCTCTCCAGAAAACACCGGCCGGCTCGAGCAGCTGACGAGTCATCAGGTTGGTGAGGTCAGGCGTCCAGAGCTGCGAGGTGCCCATGACGGTGAGACGGCCCGGCTGAGTCAGCTGCACTGTCCAGTGTGAGAACTGGAGGGATTGGTTTGAGAAGTCCAGTCGGTAGACGGCCTCATTGCCCTGCAGCAGGCGCTCGCCCTCCTGCCTCTTCTGGCCACGCTGCTGCAGGGACTGAACCCGCAGGCGCATCACCTCCGTCAGCTCCGTGTCCAGCCGGAAGGGCAACTTCAACTCTTTAGACATGCTCAGATGGCACACCTTGACAGGCAGCGAGGTCGATAATAGCTGCAGGACTGGATTAGATTGGCAGCTATGTCGAAACTATGTGTCTTTAATTTATCTCTGTCAATTCCTCTTATGCTCTGTTCCTTTCTGCTGGCTTACTCATGAATGTGTACGGCCGATAGGAGAGGCGGGTCTTACATAGAAGTACAGAAGAGGGTAGAGAAAACAGGATGCAACGACAGTGCAGGGTTAGACCTTTGGGAGCTGTGCTTAATACTGTTGTCACAGTCGTTTGTGTCTCTGTTTGCTTCAGTACTGCATGCTTAAATGTAATCAAAATCTTGGAACCCTGCATGAGTGGCAAAGCAAACATGAATACCACAACTGCTTTGTAAGAGTAAGGTGGTCCCGGGCATGTCAGTGTGAGGCTCCTATCTGAGATAAGAAACAGGGAGTGTTAGGAAAGCCTCTTCATTCCTCTAAGGTGGCAGCAGGGGAAGCCGAGGTGCTTTGTGCCTGTGTTTCTGGTCAGTCGTCAGGTCACTTTCCCTCCAGTGTTCAGCTGCTGCATAGCGACACTGCGCCCAGATCAAAGCTCAGATAGATGGAGCCCCCACCCCCTCGCTGTCCACACTGCAGAGACAGAGACTAAGTAGCAGCAAAGGTGGCGTGCAAGAGAGATCGTCTCCCGAAGGATTACAAAATGACTCTGAGGTTTCTGTGGAGTGGTGCTGTGTTGTTTTTTTTTTCTCCTTTCTCCTTCTCCTCCTCTTTTTAAAGGAGCCATTGCTGCCTCACAGAGCTGGTCCTCTGGAGGGGCCAGATTCTCCCCATCAGCAGTGTCACCTCCTGCAGAGAGGGTTGACAGCGACTGCTGTTCAGTTAGTGCACCCTGACATCTCCAAGGACTCGTGCTGGAACACTCGGTCACGTGTGGTGTCACTCTCTGCATCATTTGCAGTTTTTATTGCAGGCTGTATCATACTGATAGAGGATTCATGGGCACCCTTTTTGCAGGTCACTTCTGTTGTTCATGAGGTGCCCTGTTATGACTCTGAGGCACAGTGGGATCACAGTAAAATAACATTTCATAAAAGATAAGAGCAAGCACAAGTTCAGAAAGTACTTATTCTTTCTCCTTGTCCAGTCATTGATTTAATCACTATTTGAAGACAGTGTACAGCCAGAAAGGGCAGATACACTGGTCCAAA
>VUQK01043081.1:0-14270 GCA_015106715.1 Bujurquina vittata
ACTCTGCAGGAGCCCCTCCCTCTACTGTGGTGTGTGTGTGTCTGTACCCTCTGCCCCGCACTGTCACTCGGTGTGGACACACACAGACGCTGCAACATCGGAACCAATCACGGCGGCTCAGATCGATTGATGTTTGACAGGGCACAGACCGGAAATGCAAACTTTTCACTGACGCGGTAAACCAAAAGTACCGATTTTGTTTTGAAAATGTAAGAAGTAGAAAGTACCGATACTTGGGTAAAAATGTAGGGAGTAAAAGTAAAAAGTAGTCAGAAAAATTAATACTTAAGTAAAGTACAGATACCTAAAAAATCTACTTAAGTACAGTAACGAAGTATTTGTACTTCGTTACTTCCCACCTCCGAGAATAACCCACGCAATTATAAATGATGCAGCTTTTTGAAATTAGTAGACATAAGAGAGTGGATAATTGCTGAAAAGTAAAGTAAAGTAAAATAAAACATTAGCTTCATTAATTTAACTTCTTTATGGGTTTTTGAACCTTTTTGTTTACAGTTAAGGTTTTATGTTTACAAAAAGCTCCTTTGCCATCAAGCATTTAGACGTCAGTTGTTTGGGTGTAGTGACTGTTATAGATGTCCTTTAAGGCTACACATGCTAAGGTTAACAAATGTAGATTTGGTGTTTCAGGTGTGTGCATTTATGTACCGGCCAGGTGCAGTGGCGTGGAGTGTCTCCCCTGTGTGTCTCGACAGTTCACGTTGTCTCTAGTGCAGAGTTTCTTCACTCGAGCTAGGCAGCCTTTCTTGGCGGCATCCAGCAGGGCGGCGTCACCCCGCAGGAGGTCCTGGATATCTGTGTCGGCGTCCTTCACCAGATCCAGAGGTGTGTTACCATCCCGGTTTTTACGGGTTGGGTCAGCACCATGCTGGAGACAGGAAATAACCAGAAACTTGAAACTGGCAGTTTGGATATGCAGACCAGCTAACATTTAGTGAGATGTGTAGGGTTCCTGCTCCTATTCTTCAAGTGTGTGTGTGTGTGTTTATATGTATGTACCTGCAGTAGGAGTTTGCAGATATCGTATTTGCCCTTGGCAGCAGCCTCGTGCAAGGGTGTGAACTTCCAGAGATCGGCCACGTTGACTACAGCGCCGTGAAGAACCAGCAGCTCTGCGACCTCATAATGACCGTATGAACAGGCGTTATGGAGAGGAACCAAACCTCTGCAGCAGAGACCAAAAGAGTTGAGCGTTCACATTTCCTCAGTTTATCTGATTGAGTTTCATTTTCACACCTGGACACACTCGCATGACCTTTTCTTAGAAATCTGAACACCTTGTGTTGAAAGGTATTCATTTCCTATGTTGTTCTATATTTATATGTTCTGATGGAAATTAGGAGCACAATAAAACTGACTCATCATGGAGCAAGAGACACGAGTGTTTGAGAAACTTGAGACTGAAGATACTCAACATAAAAGAAGCTCCAACTTCAGCCTTACTTGACCACATTTGGAAGATAAAGAGCCTCCTCACCCTTTATCCTTGGCGTGTACGTCGGCCCCATGCTGCAGCAAGAACTGAACAACTGCCAGACGGTTGTAGCCGGCAGCGAAATGCAGCGGCGTGGACTGTCGACCCTCCACGTCCCTGCAGTTCACGTTCTGCGCTGTGCAGAGCTTCTGCAGAGCCAGGAAGAAGATATCAATGTGTGCAGTGTGGACAGAGAGAAAGCAGAGACAGGTAAAAATGAAATAGTGAACTTGGAGTCCTTAGAGCTTAAAAAGAAGGCAACTGGACTTCTTTAGGTTTTCACCTCTTATCCAAGAGACTTCTACAGTTTTAGAATAACTGTCGGAGAATCCAAGGTCTTTATTCCTCTCTCAGACCGATTGTTTGGGAGGAGTAAAAGAGGCCATCTACGTTCACAGTTAATGACCATCACTGAACAGACGTGGTGGTCCACGACACCAGCTACCAGCCACCTACAATGCAGTCTTGAGATCCCTTGCCAGGTGTTTCAACCTTCACTAACATCTTGCCCCAGGTGACCTCAATAGGTCACATGATGGGGTGGGGGCAAGTCATTTAATACATGACTAAGTTTGCATTATTAGGGCGTGGCCTCTTTGACTGTCAGGTGGACAATGACACAGGTGGGTATATCTACTAGCTGTCTGCTAGGCTTCGCCTCAGCTACAGTAACTGGAGTCCTTGAATTAGATTTGCTTCCAAACATCAATGTGCTAAAATAAGTCAGATGGACCAACAGAACATTTTGGTGATAAAGAAAACAAGAACATGTTTCTGTCTTTAGAAACAGACCGGTTCTCTAACATTGCTACTAGAGAGTGTGTTAAAACTACCTTGACGGTTTCCAGATCTCCTGATTTGGAGGCTTCCAGCAGCTGTCGGTCGGCTTCAGAGTTCCCGATCAGAGTGCCTGCTGCTGAGAACAAATACACCATGAAACAAAGGAGACCAGTGGAAGCACAATGACTCTTTAAAATATTTTACCATGGACTGAACAGATTCAAATCCATTCTATTTTATCCATCCATCCAGCCATTCTCTGATACAATACCACAACAAGAACCACCGGACACATCTCAGTAAAATGTGATTCTCGCATCATGATCCTTATTCTGTTGATGGATTATGAGGTCTCATTGAGACAGTTTTGGATGAGGTTGGGTTCAGGACTCTTTTAAGATCAGTCAAGGTTAATGCTGCCTGTGTCAGCCCAGGACAGTCTCACAGAAGAGATTCCTTATCTCACGAGTTTAATACTTTTGACACAATGTTACTACAGTTCAAACTAGAAACAATTTGATTATTAATAGCTGTGATGATTTTCAGGCACCTTGCAGTATCTCCTGTATGCTCTCGTTGCCCAGCTGTGATGGTGACAATCCCTGCAGCGACGTGAGCAGCGGGTCACAGCCAGCGGTCAGCAGCAGTCTGCAGGTCAGCAGGTGTCCGCAGCGAGCAGCTCGATGCAGCGCCGTCTGGCCGAGATGATCCACTGCGTTCACCTGGAAGGAAACGACAGCTCAGGTGTTTAGTTTCTGATGTCACATCTACTCTTTTCTAATGCAAAATAAAATAAACATGAATTCTTTTCTGCCAAAGTACCACATGCTCAAGAGTAACATTTCAGCTGCTGTCTGCTGACCTTCGCTTCGTGTTTCACCAGAACCTCGATGACATCATTGTGAGCTGTCTCTGACGCCATGTGAAGGGCTGTCAGCAGGCTAAGGGAAACGGTGACATCACAAAAGGGTCGGAAACAGTATGACAGCACATTTATACAAACATGCTGAACCAGTGTTAACCTGTACAAAGGCCCATTTATGCAAATCTATTTTAAATAATAATGCTAATATTATGAAACTCCCAGAATCTTCAAAAATACCCTGACACTAAGCTTTGGTCATGCAACCCAGCACTAATTACTGAATAGTATCTTCTTTGTGAGAATAAATCACAGAGTATTAATCAGCTGCCCTTCCAGTGAGTCAGCCATCCCATGGATCTACTCGGACTCCATGATGTTCTGCAGCAGCTCATAAACCAGTCCTCCACCCACTGCACAGTCTGATTAGAGTGACCCACCAGCACACAGAGGACCTCCAGAGAAGGACTACATAACATCACCAGCTGCATGGAGGAGATGGAGTCTGCTGAACCATGGGATGAGAGACTGAGGCAAAGCAGCTCAACGAGGACGCCACAGACTGCTCAGCAGTGCCTCAACGTTCAAAGTAAGCGTGAGTTAGCTGTCCATCAACTAAAAAAAGTAGCCTAACCAAGTAAAGTCAATGGGAACAGCTGCAGTGACATCATCATTGTCACAAAAAGTGTGACATCACAAATATCACTGAAATGAAATGTGCTGACGTCTCAAGACTCACTCTTTAGTCTTCTCATTGACGTTGGCTCCCTTCCTCAGCAGAAGTTCACACACTTGTTTCCTCTTTGGGTACAGAGAGGCAGACGCACAATGCTGAGAACACACATACACACACACACACACACACACACGCACGCGCACGCACACGCACGCACACGCACACAAATCAAACTACGGAAATCTGTTTGAGTAACCCAAGGCAACTGCTTTCAGTTTCTTCATTTTCTGCACAGGAATGAAAATTCTGTTTTACCAGCGCAGTCTCCTGAGTGTGCGGATGTTTGAAGCTGATGGTCTCCACGCTCAGATGCTTCTTGACTTGAACCATGTCAGCATCCCTCGCCGCCTGGAGCAGGCTGTGACCTCTGAACTCATCTGAGAAAAGAAAAAAAAATCCTCAAAGCACACAATAACCTGTTAATATGTTCTGTTTGAGTTGCTTTGTTATGACGACAGAAACGGGACGTACAGGCGAGTCGCTCCTTCAGCTGTGCGGTTGGAGCAAGGTCGATGGAGCTTTTATTGTGACAGTTCAGGAAGGTGGGGTTGGCGCCATAGCTCAGCAGCAGAGAACACACCTGTACAAACACACAAGCCAACCTGAGTTAGATCTGTGAGCAGGGGGAATGTGTCCAGCGAAGCCGGTGGGTTCACAAGACACGCTGGCCATAGTTTTCATAGGGACTATTTCTTTAGCAGAAAGTAGTTTTGCACATACTGAGCTCTGCAGATGTGGCTTGTCCTGGGTAATAGTTACTAGTTAACAGTCAAAACACTAAAGAAAAGCCAAAGATTGCCCATTTTTATATTCTATAGTATCTGTGTCATTTATGTTCATATTTACAGGTTATTTAGATGAAGGAGTTGCTTTAACGAGGAAGAGCGCACACAGGCTCTCATGTTAGTGTGTGTGTGTGTGTGTTTACCTCCATGCGGTTCTTGGAAGCAGCTTCATGTAGAGGTGTGAATTGCCACAGGTCCATGGCGTTAACGCAGGCACCGTGCTGCACATGCAGACATGAGGGATTAGTATGAAGCAAAGAACATGCACAGTCCCCACTCTGCTGGCTATCAGGTGTATAAAGTGACAGATACCTTCACCAGCAGCTCAGTGACCTCATAGTGGCCGTAAGAACAGGCGTTATGAAGAGGAACCAGGTCACTGAAACACACACAATACCACACGATCAAAAGTGCTGTTGCTTTTCTCACATCATAACAGAGGTGTAATGCTGTGTGTTTCAAGCACTGTCTCACAGACTGCAGGCCTCTGTTGAGCCTTAGAGACAAAGGAAAGGGCAAAGAAAGACACTTTAGCGCCACACGGGCCCTTACCCCTTGTCCTTGGCGTGTACGTCAGCACCGTGCTGCAGTAACAGCTGCACCGCCTTCACACGGTTGTAACCGGCAGCCAGGTGTAACGGTGTCGACTGAAACAACAATACAACCCGCTGCTGTTTTATAACGCAGTAACACACCAACAGAAGCTTCCATCCAGCTGGTCTCACTGCTGTGACAGAGTTATGATTAATACCACCAACTGCTGACCAGCGCAAAGACAGAATTTATTTCCATCCACTTAAAATCTGTTAACTTTAACTATTCCATCCATTTGTCTATTAACGTCACCTTGTAATCTCCCCATTTATCCATTAAACTCCATCTCAAATAACAGAGTTTAACAGAAGCTGCCTTCAGCTTAGCTTCATTACATCATTACAAAGACTCCTGCTTACCTTCCGCCCGTCACTGGCGTGACAGTTGACGTTGAGCGGCGTCAGCAGAGCCATCAGCTTCTCCTCGTTCCCGCTCCTGCTGAGACATCAGCATCATGCTTAACCATCAACGGCTGGAGTTTCAATACCATATTCACGACTTCTATTACAGATTAATCTGCTGATTGCATTCTAGATTAAGTGAGGAGATGTGTTTTCTCACAAATGTCAGAATCAAGTGAAAAATGACAGCTCAAGGTGGCAGATTCTCATTGTTTGCTTTTTCCATTCATGCTGCCGAGGCGGCTCCAACAGCAGCTGGACTTTTCTTCAGCCAAAGCTGAAGCTGAGCTAAAAAGAGCTGGTTCCAGCTTTAAGAGCGTCTAAAGATTTAGGCTTCAGCCAAATAACGTCAAAAAACAAGAACATGGGAGCTCTGTGTGTGTGTTCTGTAATGTTTTCACTTCATCAGTAATGAAAAAAGTAAGACAGAAACCTTTAACTCTACTGTACCTCGCACTTTCCAGAAGCTCATCTTTTCTGTATTCACCTGAAAAAAAGAAAAGAAAAAAAAACAGGAAGCTGATGAAATGTGTATCTGAGTTTAAACTGTGACCTCTGACCTGGTTCCCTTTCAGCCTTAATAGGAACCACAACCAAAATAAACTGATAAAATAACAAATGAAGGTTTGAAATGTTAAAATAAAATCTGCTTTTTGAGGCGTGGGTATGAACTCGCCAACATGCTGACATGCTAATGTTTAGCAGATACAGTTACTTTGTTTTCCACCTAAGTGTATTAGCTATAAATGTTATACATAAGCCACAAAACCCTCCTTTAAAAAAAAAGATTAAAAACTACACAAAAAGTACCGAAGAGCAAAAATCAATTAACACTGGAAACAAAATTTCTACAGCATGTCATAAAAACCAGAAAACACAAACAGCAAATTTACATCATAAAAAAAATAAAATACAAACAATAGGAGAAAGATGTAAACACAGTATAAAACAGGGGTGTCAAACTAAGTCACAGGGCGGGCCAAAATTCAAAACACAGTCATAAGTCGTGGGCCAAATAGGATTAACCTTTATTGAACAGTCTAAAACTGAAAATATTTTAATCAGAAATATGAATTGGAATGACCATAATACACAAACTTTTTCCTCAACACATTAAATAAATTAATACATTTTTCTTCAAAAATAACATCAGGGAAAATGAGAATTTTTCATGCTGATGAAAATCTGCAAATTTATTTTTTGATGTGATATCAGGAAAAAAAAGCCCAGAAACAATAAACAAGCTATTTAGTTTTCTGTGTTATCCCATTTCTTTCTTACTTTCCATGAACTGACAATTTGCCTCAGGGAGCTCATCGCACCTGTGCGATAAGGTACCTCACCAAAGGACCGAAACTGCCAGTGATTTAAGCCTTTGCCTCTTAAAAAGTTAATTGTCTGAACTTTATAAGTTTATAAGTTCAGACAGTTCAGAAGGTTTGCTTATGATGCGTTCAGTCTTCAGGACTTTGAGTTTGACACGTGCTATAAAACATAGAGTAAGAGTGAGTGGCATGAACTAAAATCAGAGCTAACTATAGAGACAACGACATGATGTGATGGAAATGCCATTATTAATGGAGATTTCTGGTCACAACTATATAAACGGATATCTTTGACTAATGATGGAGATGGATGAAAATCAGACCAAAAGCTGAACCAAAATCCATCACACTCCATGTAAGAGTCAGGAGACATTCACGTATGAACCCCAAACTGGTCCACTCCAGAACCTGCTTCTGAGCTCCAGATCAGCTCCTCACCCGTCAGTAGGGCTGTGAAATTATGTTTCAATTTAGATTTTGTCTCCAAACGATCACAAAAACAGTATAATCGACAAAAAAATGATTATTATTAAAATTATGTTGCCACATTACGCTCCATATCCTCTTAGCGCTGATTTATTCTGCAGCCTTGGGTCTTTGCAGCTCTAGGACGTATCTAAGTGGCCAGTGACGTTGCCGGCACTTACACTTGTGAAGGTATATGTTAATTACCTTTAATTACCAGTAAAATAATCCTACCAGTACAATACTTCCACAGAATCCCTGTCTCTCTCTCCATGCGCCCCCCCCCCAAAAAAGAAAAAACAGTCTCAGCATAAGTCTATTTATTTATCATTATTTATTACCGTCACCAACCACTGTCGTCTCCGCACATATCACTATCCTTTGTACAGTGCCCCATAATTTATAATATATAATTTATAGCATATACTTTCTACCTCCTAATGTGGTACAAATTCTTCCCAGTATTATTAGGCATGAAAACTGTTGTGTTGCATCTATTTTTAGATTTTATTGATATATTCTGCATTTTATTGTAAATTTAGTATTTATTTTCAAGAGATTATAGAAATGCACTAGATTTCAATGTATTCGCTGTTCTTTAAGTGTAATAAATGCATTGTTTCCAAAGTCAATGAGTAGTCGTGTTAAATAACTGGGATTTCAATATTGACCGGAATAATCGTGATTATGATTTTTCCCATAATCGAGCAGTCCTACCTGTCAGGACTGCTTTGGCAGACGGATCTGCCAGATCCAGAGCAGTTCGACCGTCTGTGTTCCTGACGGTTGGCTCGGCACCGTGCTGCAACAACACTGCATGCGCACACACAGACACAGACACACACACAAACACACACACACACACACACACACACAAACACAAACACACACATACAACTTAGCTTTTATGCTGTTCAAAAAAAAAGGAAGGAAGCAATGATTCAACAGGTGCTCTTTAGTGGTATAGGCGGCTCTCATTCTTGTGGAAGACGATTAGGGCCACATTAAAAAAAACAAAAAACAAAACAGGCCATTGGAAAAAAAGGGCAGCCAGGATTCTGACTGCCCTTTTTTTTCTCAATACCCTGTTTTTTTTGTTTTCTTTTCTTTTCTTTTATAGTGGCCCAAATCCTCTTCCGTACATACATTACGTAGAGCAAGTATAACAAATTCAAAAGAGTTACTCAGCTTTTCAGTTTATGTTTCTAGTTTTTAAGCTTCAGATCATTTTCAAAGGCTCTGATTGGGCAACTTGAACTACTGACACTGTAGGAGTACAACAACTGTGTGATGCGTCTGAAAGGTTTGGCCTGCAGGCTGTTAGTGGACATATTGACCTACATAACACCACAGGGTGCCGGGAGCTTTTTATTAAAAATTAGCATCATGAGCTACAGACATTTACAGGTTTATGTCAGAGCAGCATCAGATCCTTTAAGAAAAACTGTATGATGTTTATAAAAGGTGGGCATAGCTTCTGGGTCTTACAAGTGAAGCCAATGCAAAGGTGCCTTAAACCTGCAGGGGGTGACTCATTTGACTGCAAAGTGCTGAGAAAATGAGTGCACTGCTCCCCTGAAGTCCCGGTGAATTTCTGGCACAGAGTTCACTTTGTAAAGCAGACATTATAACAGGTTTAGGGTGGAGCTACCTTATTATACTTATTGTTTATTATGTTTGGCTTCAAAAACTTAAAGCTTTGAAATTAGAAACCATGTTACTGTGGCTACATCCATCTTTCATATCCAGTACATGGTCACAAGCCATCCTGAGAATGATGACTCTACCTCTAACTGCCTCAAGCCTGCTGCTAGAAACAGAGAACTAGTCTTCCAGACTGGAAAACCAGGATTTCCTTCAGGTATTCCATAAACAGCATTTTATACTGTGCATTTGCTTTTATTTTAATTAGTTTTTAATCTTTGTGTCAGATAAGATGGTGAGACGACCCGAATGCAGGACACAGAGGCAGACAAAAATGACAAAATGCAAACCTTTATTGGGCTGGTACAAAAATCCAAAAGGAAAGCCCAAAAGGGAGCAAACAGAAATGCAAAAATAAGATCAGGGAGCCAGAGACTGAACAGGATGACACGGCGAGCCAATCGGGAGACGACAACCAAAAGAGACGACGGGACAAAAACCGGAGGGGAACAGGACTGAGGTGAGAACAATCAGCAGCAGGAGAAGACAAAGGCAGTGCAGACAACAACAAAGGAAGTAGAAACAAAGCAGGCCACAAAGTAAAATCAGGAAATAACCAAAAACTCCAAATCAAGAATCCTCACACTTATCATGATGAGAGATATGGGAGGACAGGATGCACTGACATGACAGGCAGGGAGGCAAACACAGACAAACAACAACAAAATCACATCACAAACATTCAAAAGAACTAAAACGCGACACCATCCACCATCCGCTTTCCTGTTTAGTTTGATGTTAATTCACTATGATGAGCTTTCCTATGAAGATCAAACTTTTTTGTGTGTCAGTGTGAAGGAACCCCTTCGCTTCCCTCTGCTTTTTGGTTCACAAGAGTTTGTGTCCCGCAGGTGTTTAAATATCTGGGTGCTTTTGTACCTATGCACACGTCGATCTTGCCCTTGATGGCTGCTTCGTGCAGCGGCGTGTAGTTCCAGTTGTCTCTGGCGTTGGCGTCCGCCCCGTGGTGAAGCAGCAGACTCACCACCTACACAAAAACCCAGACCACACAAAGCTGCAGAGCTCCCTGAAGTTTAAAGGGGAAAGTCACCATTTTACAGCTCTGGTTGTTAACACCTGGATGTACCTCAGCGTGGCCGAAGGAGCAGGCATTATGGAGCGATATCAGGCCTCCGTCGTCCCTGGCATGGACGTTGGCTCCGTTCTGGAGGAGGAAGTCCACCACGTCTTTACGGCCAAAACCTGGAGATGCAGAAAGTGATGTGAATGATCAGAAGCCGTTCATCAGGCCTGCAACTTATTATTCTTTCCCTGTCTGAGCCCTCTGACGTCTCTGTGTCTCCTCTCGCTCTACACTGATAAATTATTCAGTGAATTATAGAAAAGCAGAGCGAAGCAGTAATGAGCTAACGAGGCTGTACAGAGAGGAAGCAGCTTCATCATCATCACTGCCATCATCCTCATCATCATCACGGGGGAGAAGACAAAGTATCCTGAGGATGAGTTACTGCAAGAAAAACATTGCTGAAGTGACTTAAAAAAATCTAATGAAATCAGCACAATGGCAATTTAAATAATGCCCAAAAATGTTTGAGAGGAAGGAAAACGGCCACAGTATCCTAACAAATAGGACGTGTGTGCCATGTGTGTGGAGTTTCCTCCAGATATTCATATCGGGAATGATTAATCTGTCTTATTCTGTTTCAGCTTTCGAAGTGACGTTTTCCGGCTTGGATAATCATAAGTTTGTGTTACTGTAAGCTTCCCAGTTTAGCAGAGTAGACACAGTTAATGAATGGTTTGTGAGACACTGTAATGTGGTTGTAAGCAGCTACCTTTATAGTCTTTATTTATGTACCGTAGACATATTTCATATTATTACAGCTGCTTTTATGTCACTGCCATTCGATAAATCTCATTATAGTTACATATAACTGCGTTATAGGTTTTCAGCTATATAAACTGCTTACGAAAGTGAACCTGGCCTGGCGTCTGCAACTCTTTTTTTTATGGTGGCAGAAGATCTAACCACAAAAAGTCAAAAATTCATCATAAACTAATGCAAGACATGAATTTGTTTGAAAACATGCTTTGTTTCTAAAATGTGAAATAATTCTGAGTAAGAAGTGAAGCTTAGATTCTGGCAGAAACACGAGGATGTCATCAGCATATAACCAAAGTTATGAAGTTGAAATCAAGCATAAAAAACTGTGAAGAGAAGAGGGTAAACAGCCTGCTACCTCAGAGCTCAGTGAACTATCAGCCGCCTGCGTCTCACCTGCAGCAAAGTGCAACGGCGTGGATTTCCGGCCCGCTGTGTCCCGGCTGTTCACGTTCTGGGTCGTCACCAGCTTCCGGACCCGCTCCAGGTCTCCGCTCCGACAGGCCTCAAACAGCTCCCTGTTGCCCTCACCGGTACCCGGCTCTGCCGCCTCCACCACCACGGGCCCTGGGGACACGGCTCCACCCCCGAGACCAGACACTCCTGAACATCTCCGGCCCGACGACATGGGTGGAGGAGAGCGGCCTCTTCCCAGTTTCAGGCTGCCACTTCGAGAGAGTTGGGAGGGCGAGCAGCAAGCGGATGAACCCCAGAACCCTGCAGCCACTGAGGCCATGAAGGATGACGAGTCCTGGTACCTGGAAGACCCGAAAACCAAGGAAACCATCAGCTGAAGAACTTTTTAGTCTGTGTGTCAGATGGAGATGGAGATGTAATTAATAAACATGTCCAAAAAGACCAATTTTTAAATCTTTTTCCAGACCCAAAAATCTGGCTCCTAAAACCTTTTGTTGATGCTCCTTTATCAGGAGGCCACTTTTAATCAAGTTACTCAAACGCACAAAAGGAAAAGTCAAATGCTTTGATTTCTAAGCGTTTGGACATTGCCAGACACACACACACACACACACACACACACACACACACACAATCAGTCTGAACGTTTGACTATGCAAGACAGCAAATAAAAACAGTTTTCCAAAACCACTGCTTAAAAATAATAAAACAGGCTTAAGTAGAGCATCCCTAATAAACTAATAAAGCTTTTTTTTCACTGCAGAATTGCTGATTGCGTGGAGGCAGATTATGCATTAAAATAGTTCCGGATTTCCATGTGAAGTGTCTTCTAGAAACGCACGCAGTGGAGTCCTCACCTCTTCGACATTACGCTTACGGCTGGATGAAAACACCATGAGAACAATAACACGGGAGGCTACATAATATTAGCCAATCAAAGCATCAAAGGAACATGGAGATTTTTCTGCATGTAAAAACATTTAATATTTAAAGAACAATGTGGATCGTATGGCCTGAAGGGTTCGAATAAATGCCGATATTTTTTTTCACTGGAACCGCGGGGATCACCGAGGAGGAAAAAACCCACTACAGATCCATTCATACAGAGGACCTGCGGTGGTTTTATTAAAAATGCTTCTAATCAAAAACATAAAAAGAGGCCTCAGCGAGCTCACCGCGGACCCCCTGCGGCGCGCTCACAGCGATGTTCCGGGGATATCAGAGCTGTTTACGGGCTGGATGAAGCGCTCCTCCATGCAGCTCCTTCATGCTGCTTCTCCATCCTCCTCCTCCGCCGCCTCCGGGAGCGCGTTTCCCCCCGGCCGGTGTGGACGCAGAGAGGACGAGAGACGCTACAAACGTGCGTAAATCAGACGAGATTGTGTTCAGAACAGCCCCCCCCCCTCCAAACCGAACAGAGGATGGCTTCATTTACGTGCCAGGCACCGCCGAGCGAGCGGAGTTACAATAATAATAATAATAATAATTGTTATTATTATTACAACTACAAGCAGCGAGGAGCATAAACAATAACAGAGTCCGGCGAAGTAAGGAATGAGTCTTTATTGGGATTTATAGGCTCAGCACTGTGACGCATGTATGTGAAGATGTTACCTGTGTTTAAGGTGGGAAGGAGGGTAATTCAGACAGCACATCACTGTGGATGTGGTTTAGACTGCGGATTAACTGAAACTGCGGACTTTGCACTTTTTCCTCCCTGTTGATTATTGCGCTGTAAAAAAAATCATGCAAAGTCGTTAAAGAAAGAGGTAATGTATTACACACAAAAAAAGTGAAATGCACTTTAGGTTAGAACATTTTATGACAATTGAACTCGGATTTAAAAGTAAGAGAAAGAGTCTCAGTGGATGTTGCAGTCCTGCGCTCCATGCAGTTTATTAGCTCTGACTTTCTGATAAAAACTAGTTTTATGTCAGTTCCTTCCTGTTTAATGTTTGCCCCACCCGTGAGGTGGGAAAAGCTTGTGTTACAGTCTCACTCCCCTGCCAGCACACATAGGTAGGCCCCATATAGGATAAGTAAAGGCACACATTATGGGCCCCATACGGGTTTGTCCGCAGTTTCCATGGTGGCCCTACGTGGATTTGCCCAGATAGATATTAAAAATGTGCTCATTTGGACCCAGATGGTCCATGCATGCATGGGCTATGCATAGACCATTCATGGGCCTCATGTAAGTCAACCATCTGGGTCCAAATGAGCACTTTTTCAGGGTCTTTTAATACCTATCTGGGCAAATCCATGCAGGGACACCATGGAAACTGCGGACAAACCCGTATGGGGCCCATAATGTGTGCCTTTACTTATCCTATATGGGGCCCACCTATGTGTGCTGGCAGGTCGCGACTTCACTGAAACATCTGATGTTACTCAAAGAGAAAAACAAAAGGAATCTGACACGAACGCAGGAGGAAAACTTACTCCAGGCAGGTTTAGGGAAACTGTTAAGGTTTATGCTCTGTGGTGTGCATGTGTGATGTATGAACCAGGGAATGTCCATACTGACTTTCACCACTAGAGGGTAGACCGTCACTAGGGATTGTATGTACCCAGCGGCAGAAGAAAAATAGATAAGAAAGTGAATGTTCCAACCAGACGCTGTCCTCCTCGCTCTGTGTGTCGAGTAATAAAGTTTACTTAGTTACACTATAAGGGAGTGACATAACATAAAATTGGCGACGAGTCGTGTATTTCGGCATGCTGTTCATCGACTGGCTGAAAAAGTTAAGTCAGCTTTGTGCAAGTTTGGACCGAAATGAACACCCGCGGCTAGCTAAAGTGCCGATCAACTATGAGCCAACCATCGTCGGATGACCCGAGTGCGAGTTCTACATCAACGGAG
>VUQK01043081.1:20409-34535 GCA_015106715.1 Bujurquina vittata
ACAGGAACGCAGCATCTCACATCATCTCCCACGAACACAGTTCGCGTGCACCCAGCTGCCGCTGCGAGCAGGCAGCAGATCGTAGCCATTGCTCGGTTAAAGCGCAGCTAGTACGCAGGATATGAATGGAGTCACTGCAAGCGGCTTGCTACATGCTAGCTAGTGTTTTCAAAGAGTTTTGCATGTGTATTTAGCCTATTCCTTACAAAACACAGTATTTAGTAGTCAGATCGTTAATTTAAGACTCTAATTTAACTAAACGTTAGATTTTAACCCCCTGTTTTGCCTCTATTTTCAGTCATTTTAACGTATCTGGGTTGACTTTGGTTAGCCTAGCTAGCTAACCTGCTAAGCCAGCCAGCTATCAACAATATTGAGACGTACAGCTAGCTTGACGCTTTGACATTCAAAACAAACCAGCGAGTGATACAATTTTAACACTCCTACTACACGGTGACGCCTCGATTTGGCAAAGACGAGGCAGTATTGCCCGCTTTGAAGCGTAAACGCAATTGCGCAGCTAGCTATCGCTGCTTGCAAGCAAAATATGAGTTAATGTTGGAATACTCTTGGATGAGGGGGGTATGCTTGGGAATTCGGTGGAAAATGAGCATGTTCGCCGCTTCGTGCGGCAGCGTGGCGCTTCGATTGCGGTAGTTGTGCAGTTCACGGCTCGCGTGCAGTTCGCGAATATTGCAGCTTTGTTACAGTTATTCGGATTAATAGAGAAATCGCTACATTGTAACAAACTCACCCGAGACGATAGAGGTGCAGGCAGCGCGGGGTCTCCAGGACAGCCTCGCACGGGCTGCTGTACAGGACCCAACTACAAGGCAGGAAACAGGAGACTTCCGGTTTGCCTGATTGAAATCTATTCCTCCTGCGTGTGCCGTGTCCACACATGGAGGAAGTTTTCGTGCGACGTAGCATAGCAAAGTTTTTTTTCGTACATTTAAACACCTTTTCTCGCTAAATTTGGTTGGCTGCTTTTGTTTGAAAGGCTGAAGTCCGAGATGGGGGCGGGTGGACTGTAGATTTTCCAGATGATAACACTTGATATTAAAAACGAGAGCACATATCTGGAAACATTGAGGCCTGGTTAGGCACATCCCTGATAAACAGAAAAGGTAGTTACTGTAACAGGGTACTGCTTAAAAGAACTTAATGTGGATTATTTCTTTGTGTCCTGTTAAAACTCTACTTGTTACTCCCTTATTCTAATGTATCTATGAGTAAGGGTTTATATATAAATGCATTGTTATTTAAAATATAATGCATTGAAATGCCATATTATTATCGGGGAATTACACCCTTAGGCCTAAATTATGCTTCTGTGTTGGGTCTTTGCAGGGCGTACAGAACTGGAAATCCTCAAAGAGCCCTACGGTTTACGGATTGCATCGAGCCATTGTGTAGTTCAATTTACTGAGAGGTGCACGTCAGGTTACGTTGTAGGGTTCAGATGGGATTTCTGGTTACATACGTAGACCCTGCAAAGACCTGACAAAGAAGCATAATTCAGGCCTCAGTCATGGGCCGCACTATAAAAAGTTACCAAAGTTTTACATTGAGGACTTGAATTGGTTGAGTGACTCAAAGGAGCCTAGTGCAGCTCACAAAGCAACCTGAAATAGTAGACCTATTTACAGTATATACGTCTCAGTATCAATTATTTGTGTGATAATAACTATTTGTATATACTTATAGTATATTATAGTTATAATGAATGGGGAAACGACTCAGCCACATTGTAGCATTTTAACTTTCTGGAAATGTTTTCCAAACTATGTGTAATGTCCTGCAGATACCTGATGTGAGTGTTACAAACAATTAGATCTGCTCACCTGGACAAACTGCGTGGTGGCCACAAGCATGCTGTTGTGCATTATGTTGTATAAAAGTTTTCACATGGCCCATATCAATAATATATGGGATAATAATATATTATCCTCAGCCTCCTGCTGAGGAGGCTGCTGAGGAGCATCAAATGGTAAATGGACCAGTTCTTATATAGCGCTTTTCTACTCTGAGCACTTAAATCGCTTATACACCATGTTTACATTCACACAAGCCCTTCCATGTGTAAGTAAGCTAAGTACTTACTGTTTAACATTCACATGTATTCCGTGAGAGAGCAACTAGGGGTTCAGTATCTTGCCCAAGGATACTTTGGCATGCAGCCCAGAGCAGCCAGGAATCCCGACCTTCCGATCAGTAGGTGACCTGCTCTACCTCCTGAGCTACAGCCACACCCGAGCAGGACCACCAGACTGAGGAATGGCTTCTGACGATACTAAGCTGAAAAAATACACACTACAGTTGGTCAGAAACTGCTACAAAAAGCTTTTTAACACTTTCACACATGTAACATTGCATGCTACTGTAAAATGAAGTGATGAGCTATCCTTGAGGGTCTGATCACTTTTTTTAAACCCCCAGAAAATTTGCTTTCCCAACTGCCAAAGGGTGAGAAGCAGGACACTCCCAGGACAGGTTGCCTGTCTGTCACAGCACTAACACAGAGAAATAGACAACCATTCACACTCTAAACTGCATCACCAAATGCAATTTAGAATCACCAGTTAACCTAACCCCACTAACTGTATGTTTGTAGAGTACCCAGACAACCGACACAGGCACAGGGAGAGCTGTGTCACACAATAAATGACGCAGGGGGTTGGCGCATGCCCATTTCTGTCTCTCTTTATATCGCCAAAATACATATTTGATTACACATGTGCTGATGTTCTACAGTCTGTCTAATATACTGAATGAATGTGTGACATGTTCATTCTTTGTGATCGGTCACAAATGCATGGGGAAAATACACAGAGTGAGGCAGAAAGTACCGTGCTGCACCGATAGGGCCAGTGCTGCAGCAGTGCTGAGAAGGATGGGTGCATGGATTTTATCTTCAAATAAAAGTAAGATAATACATGTTTTTTTAAATTTATTTATTTAAAAAGAGACCCCCCCCCCAAAAAAAAAAGTTTGAATTTACATTAAATATTTAGTTTTCCTTACCATCATTGTTGAGCAGTATGGAGCTGATTAAAACACATTCATCATTAGCATAATTAAAATTAAATACAAGCTTCTATTTTGGGTTCATATATGTGCACATTCGACTCCAGACGAGTCAGAGCCTCTCCGTCACAAACCTCACTGCACGTCACTGACACTGACTGAGCAATATTAGTCAGTAATGTTAGTCAGGCTGTAAAAAACAAACATCCAATAATGATTGCAAAAAGAAACAAAGCAACCATAAAGAGCTTATAAATGGACACAAAAACTACAAATGCCCTCAAAACAGACTCAATGGAACCACAGAGATGCAAAACAACTGACAAGAAAACAAAAATAACAGCATTTTTTTTCTGACAACACCCCTGCCAACACACATAGGTGGGCCCCATATAGGAAAAGAAAGGGCACACATTATGGGCCCCATACGGGTTTGTCCGCAGTTTCCATGGTGGTCCTACGTGGATTTGCCCAGATAGATATTAAAAATGTGCTCATTTGGACCCAGATGGTCCATGCATGCATGGGCTATGCATAGACCATGCATGGGCCTCATGTAAGTCACCCATCTGGGTCCAAATGAGCACATTTTCAGGGTCTTTTAATACCTATCTGGGCAAATCCATGTAGGGCCACCATGGAAACTGCGGACAAACCCGTATGGGGCCCATAATGTGTGCCTTTACTTATCCTATATGGGGCCCACCTATGTGTGCTGGCAGGGACTCTGCCACAGCAACAACACAAACAAACAAACAAGTAAACAAAACAAACCTGTAAACTGGGAACAAAAAAATAATTACATATAGAGTCAGTGGAGTAGATTTCAGAAAGGCTAATATAAAAAAAGATGTTTGTTCTATGTTGTGCATAAACAGCCAACATCTCCCCACACAGTCTGACTGATCCACTTTTTTTAATCACATAATCAAAGTTTGTATGAATTAGACACAGAGAGATGCAGTGGCAGACACTACTTGTACAGGGGCTGTAGAAGTTGGATTTGTGTGTGCAGGCAAGTACAGACAAGTGTGCAGACAACCTTGACACTGTAGTGCAGCACATTTTGTTGCTTTAGCACCTTGGAATGAAATCCCCCTTATTAATGTTTTGTTTTGAATTTTTTTCAAATCACAGACAAAAACCTGCACATAATAATTGAAATAAAAAGTATGACTTTGTAGCAAAGTTAAAAAAAAGAAAGCTTCATTTTATGAAGCAAAGCTCATAAAATTTACTTTCTTTCTAAAAGGTTCTATAAATGATGTACTTACTGCTTGCTTGCATAAACAATTACTATATACAATGTAAGATAAATAAAACAACATTATTGATGTTCTATACCTGAAAAAATATTTTGTCATGTCCAAGTCCATCAATTATAAGATGTATTCACGTGTTGTAACAAATACTGCACTTATCTTTGGCTAAATCATATAACTGAGAAGCTAGGATGCCATAAATGTTAAAAAAAAAAAATTAGTGTTTAATATTGTCATATATTATACTAACGCCATACTATGACCAATTTGCATTATATTTTGGTCTTAGTACAACGTGGTATTCGTATTAAACACTGCTTTAAACACTTCTAACACCGCCTGCAACATTTTTAATACCACTAAACCTGCCAACAATACAAAAACACGCTTCCATGTTTGTTATTCGGTGTATATATTCGACAGTGAACACTTGAAGCAGTTGTTACGCAGCAGCTTTAACAGCGTGGGAACATCCGAGGAGCACCTGAATGCAGCAGCAGTAGTGTGCCGACGCTCCGGTGTCACGTGACAGAGGTGATGGTTACTTTGCGCCTGCTGATGTGACACGGCGAGCCTGCAGTCGCTGCCCCTGGTTAGCGAGTTTGTTGACTTTTACATTCACTCGTTCGTCCTTAAAATCAGAGAGGTGACCCGAAAATGGACAACAGCGGGAAAGAAAAGGAAGCAAACGCTTTAATGGCCGAGGCGGAAAAGAAAGTAAAATCGTCTCAATCGTTTTTTGGAGCTCTGTTTGGGTGAGTTTGTCGGCTAGCTAACGGTGTTTTTGGCTAAAGGAGAAAGCTATGCGGAAGGTTTGCGAGCTGACCAGCAGGTTTAAAGGCAGGTCAAGAACAATTTTAAATTACTGTTGATGGCTTTTATGAGTGGTGGTCTGTGTTATCTGACTATGTTTAAGGCTACAGTTTAGCATATGTATCATATCTCGGCTCTTCGCCTATGTGGAAACAGTTCGGTGTAAAACATAGCTGGAAATACTGATTAGTTGCTCATTTTTACCCTGTTTTAAGACGTCTTTTTATCCTAGCCATTGAGTCAGTTGTAACCAAAACGGAATTGTGCAACATTTCAAGATAATCTCAATTGATTTTAAATGCAGTGTTTCTCCTATAGCGCCCTCTGTAGGGACAGCTTTGAGGTCACGTGTCATTAGCGTTTGTTTACAGAAGCGGAATAAAAAGGATTTGTGATGTAGCAAAATAGCATGCAAGACTAGCTTCCACCAACCTGTACAACTGGGCCAGGTTACAACAACCTAACATCAGGTTCAGTTCTTCTGGGTTTTTTTTTTTTATTGTAGCAGGAGCTCACATGCATGGTCAAAGGCTACATGTTATGCATGAGGCTATAAAATCTAAGAGGGTTTGTGGTAAAACTTGAACATGTAATTGGCTAGATAGTTGGGTCTGGGTAATTGGAATGAAATCCCCATCATAATATTAATAATTGTGCTGTAAACTCACATGCAAAGTCAACAGTTTGATGTTTGCAGTCATATACTGTTTCAAAAAAACCCTCTGTGGAAACTGTGGAAGTGGGTGTAAAATTTATTTTGTTGCTGTTTTTAAACAGAGCTTAAATGTGTTTTTCAGCCCTGAAAATTTCACAAGGCTGCCTCCTGTACTTGTGAAGTCACAAGGGCTCAAAAATACTGGAAAAAATAATAAAAGCACAAAATTTTGGCTCACTACTTATTAAATATGATGTGAAAATTTTGCGTGGCTTTATTAAAATTTAATAAACTTGTTGTACAAGAAAATATCAGTTGATTCTGAGGGCATTGTTATACATTATACAAATCATACATCTTTCTAAATCGCTTTTACTGAGGGAAGTGTTTTGAAGATTACGTGCGTCTATAATAGGCACTAAAATAAACTCTGTTTTGACACACAGTGGATCCTCGAAGTTGGAAGAGGCCTGTGACATGTTGGTGAGGGCAGCCAACATGTACAAAATGGCCAAAAATTGGTGTGGTGAGTTGATTGTTACAGATTGACTCAACAAACGTATTGATTGCCTTTTTTCCTTCTTTGCATCTGTTTCAGTCCTTTTAACGTGCAGTGTTTTCTTATTAGCTGCAGGAAATGCGTTCTCCCAAGCTGCTCACCTTCATCTGCAGATGCAGAGCAAACACGATGCAGCAACTAACTTCATAGATGCTGGAAATGCCTTCAAAAAAGCAGATCCACAAGGTAACCTTTACTCATCAGCTTGATGTATGTAATGTAACTGAAGCGTATTTGTAATGGCTGCATTACAAGATGCTCTACTAGTTTCAGTGTAACATCTCATATAATCATTTTAGAAAGTAAAATTAAGAAAGGTTTTTAAAAAAAATTATGGAACTTTTTAATTAATTTCATACAAATCCTGTAAACAGAAAAATGACCAGATTAATGTTTGGTGAGAGCCCCCTTTGCCATTGTTTTAGGTACTCTTCAGCACAGTTTTATCAACTCCACTTTCCTTCTTCAGTTCAACATGTGTTCATAAATGGAGGCATCCCATGTGTCATTTGACTCTTAAAAACTGACCCATTCAGTGTGTAATTAGTTGATGCCAATTTAGCTGCTACAAGGCTGAATAGGGCTGCTTAATTATGGAAAAAATCATAATCACGATTATATTGGCCAGTATTGAAATCATGATTATTTAACACGATTACTCGCTGACTTTGTAAACACTGCATTTATTGCACTTAAAGACCAGCGAATACTTTGAAAACTAGTTCATTTCTACAGTCTCTTGAAAATGAATACTAAAATTAACATCAAATACAGAATATATAAATAAAATATAAAAAAATATATGAATAAATTGAAGTATAAATAAATATATTATAAATTAAACAAATAATAAATAGATAGAAGAAAGGAGCCAGTTGAAGTGGTTCGGGCCTCTGACTAGGATGCCTCCTGGGCCCCTGTTGGGTGATTTGTTCCAGGCATGTCCTGCCCGGAGGAGGCCCCGTGGTACACCTAGGACATGCTGGAGAGATTATGTCTCTCGGCTGGCCTGGGAATGCCTTGGGGTCCCAGATGAGCTGGTAGAGGTGGCTGGGGAGAGGGAAGTCTGGGCTTCTCTGCTTAGGTTCCTGCCCCTGCAACCCGGCCCCGGATACACGGAAGAAAATGGATGGAGGGATGGATAAATAGATAGAAAGGTAATGCCAGTTGTCACGACTAATATTCTAGAAAGAAATGGGACCAAGATCCTGACAGATTCTGTACATTTATTCAAAGGTTTGGCATTAATTTTGGTAGGGATATGAGTCCAGTCAGTTTCTGGGGTTTTTGGTGAGGAATCGGGGTCCGGTGCAGTGCTAATTACACCCATGGAGTAAATATGGGTAGGAACATCTCCCTGCCGTCTCTCGCTAATCACGTGCCGTAATTGGTGGGTACGTGTCGCTACCATCGCTGCCTGATTCTACGCCACTGATTTCAGTCAGGCTGGCCTATTACAGCCCAGAGCAAAACATGTTCAGCTTCACACTAAATCAGAATTATCCAGGTCAACACACCAAATTCTGGTTATACTAGTTTTACTGGTCATACTGGGAACGCTGCAGACTTTGAGTTGTAGATGGTGCAGATCCCAACGTGCACCTTAATCACCTTGTGGTTGTGTCTCGGTGTTTGACCTTTTTTCCTTGTCCCTCTAGTTTTTCCGCTTCTTTGTTATTCCCTCACTTCCATCCTTGTCACGCTGGCTAATAGCCGCTTCCGCTTGCTAATTGTGGTGATGGTAAACCAATGAAATGAAATGCCGGGCGTTCAACCGCTGGCTCGAACCTTGTGATACGTGATTTTCTGTCTGCTGCAGTCACCACTGGGTCCTTCCTGAATCTGGTTACAATGTCCATCAAAGAACTAGTGAGGTCTGGCCCCTGCATCAGTTCAGCTTTAGTTGAAGTTGACTGAAAAACTGCTCCACATCTCACAGATCAGATCCTTCTGTGGGTGATCCACATCATGGTGTGGGATAATCTCCCATCACCACACACCAGTTTGTTTACAGCCGCTTGCTTTGCGAACCCTTAGAAAATAAAGTCAGATTCATCAGGATTAAAGGACCTTTCAAACTTATTCCACCATCGTGTTCAATCATCCTTGAATCCATCACTGTAACTTTTAATACTTGAACCATTCATTTTGTTTAGTTTGTTCATCCTCAGCTGGGTGAAAAGCTCTGTCATTCCTTCAGTTTGTGTATTCCAGCAGGCAAAGAACACACCATTCAGTCCAAATTTTGGAAAATCATTTGTTTCAAATTGTAGTTCACACGAGAAGTCTCAATACTCAGGCAACTCACAGGCAAAGTACTCCCCCCAATGGACATGCCCCAAATAACCACTCCATCATTCCTCCTTACACACCAAAAAAAAAAAAGCCATTTGTTGTATTTCTGGCTTTGTGTTGGCATAGTTCTGAGTTTACTGTTGCACACTTTTCAGTGTAACATGAGTTCAGTCATACTGAAGTAATTCTCAATGACCCCGCAATTCCACAAAAAAGCAAATAACTGCAGGAATTCAAGGTTTCTTTTATTTGTTGGCAAAAATTCACTCTTCCTACTCACCCGTTCTCCATGTCAGTGACCAGGTGAAGATATTTCCCACTCATTCATTAAACACCTCCCACATGACGCGTGCCTGCCAACCGTAATCCCAGAATTAGACTTTCAAAACCGTTCACACACTGGCTTATCTCCACACACTTGTGTGTGTGACTCCTGCAGACGGAACGCTGCTTCACCTGAACAAGCAGCAGAACTCCAATTAGAGTAATCCTGGCAGGAAATGAATTTAAGTATTTTATGAGAGCACACCTGCCTCTGTTTGAAACATGACAGCTGCACATCACAGTTCTGAAATGTTAATGTGAATACATTTAAACCTGATGGTCAGTATTTAGACCCGTGATAAGGGTTGTGTGGAAATCACATCCACAGTGAAATGAGTTGAACTGGTTGAATGTTCATATGTTGACAAATGGCACCAGACTGATCAGTTTTCCAGTGTGTGCTTTTTTAGTTGCAGTGCCAGTTGGATAAAACAGATTTCAAATCAGGATTAATCAAAATAAAAAAGTAATAAATCATGGATTAGCTTCTCAGCATCAGTCTGAGAAAGGATGTTTCTAATTTTAGAAATATTGCGCAAATGCAAAAAAGCGGTCCTACATATTTGTTTAATGTTTGTTTAAAATACATGTATATAAATATGTAACCATGCGTACTTGTGAGTAATTTCAAACTGAATTTCTCTATTCACTGCGGCTGCGGTCCACCAGGGGGCCGCAGCCCACACTTTAGGTCTCACTGATTTAGACAGATTAAAGGAGAGCCACCTGGTGACATCAGAACCTTAACGTGCCTTGCTAATGTATTCATTTCACTTCACAGGAGACCTTTCATAGCTTATCTGTTTGGCTTGTTATGCTGTACAATGATAATGAGCAGGCGGCAGTGACTTTGTGATTTTATTGTACGATAAGGATCCAAACAAAAACTTCAGAGTTTTCTCTGGTGCTTTACATCCTGGATGGTGCTGATAACGTTGAAATGAGCAGGTGTTACCATAAACTTCTGCAGAACAGTTATTAAATGGGAGTGAGAGCAGATGGAAGAAGTCTAAATAAATAATTAAATTTTTATAGTCAAATATTTTAAAATTGACTCTCACCCTGAACATTTTTTCTTGTTGAACTTTATTTTGTAGATTAACGTGAGTTCACTGATTGTTTTGTTTAAAAACAATGTTGCATGTCTTTCTCTACAGAGGCAATAAACTGCCTAAACCGGGCTATTGAGATCTACACGGATATGGTGAGTTCACGAGATTCATTTGAAAAATAACATAACAACAAAAACTTTGCATCTGATTTATGTTAGAGTTGCTTCTTTTTTCCCTTTTTTTTTAATTAGGGGCGTTTCACCATTGCAGCCAAACATCATATCAGCATTGCTGAAATATATGAAACAGAGCTGGTGGACGTCGATAAGGTTGGATTAACTTTTAACGATGAATACAGAAAGATCCTTATTGTGTTTACTAATTGATAAGTCATCTATGGCAAATACAGAAGCGTAAGCTCTGTTGGTGTTTCATGTCTCAGTTTGTATAACTTCTGTTCCAGGCCATCGCTCATTATGAACAGGCAGCAGATTACTACAGAGGTGAAGAATCCACCAGGTAACCAGTGCAGAGCTTATGATACTACTGTGTATTTCTAACTAACTAGGCAGCTCAGTCAGTTTGTCAGGTCTTAATTTCAAACATATAAGTGACTAGTGTTACTACACATGAGGTCAGTGGGAAAAAAGATAATTTCCTCTTTGAAAAGGACGAGGGAGAAGCAACTGTTAATTAACTCCCCCATCGAACTCATCTGTTTTGATTATTCAGTCTGAAATATATACACCTATAAATAAATATGCCTATCTAATACACAGTCCCTTCTTATATTATATAACTACACCTATCCAGAAGTATTGCTTTTTGCAGCATGTCAGTATATACAGTTATAAATTTTAATGTACACTACAACTATATAAATATTTAACACCCTACTTCATTCATATAGGATTTTTATTAGTGTTGTTCCTCGAGCCACCTACTTTAGCCTCATAGCACGATGCTCCATCCAGCTGGAAGCGCAATCGTTCTTTACCAAAATGCTCTCGGACGGGTGTTTCGGTGCCATTCTTTATAAACAGCTGTTCTTAGGCAACATTATGAGTCAGCCCGCTCCCTCCGATGAGACGTAACCCCACGTTCACGGTCTCAGGATGCTTCAGTGATGGCAGCACTCACTTTTTCTTGTCCAGACAGTCATTATTCCAGATGCCCCAAACGATCAGGAAAAGGCTTCATCAGAAAAAAAGGACTTTACGCCAGTCCTCAGCAGTCCACATCTTTTTTGCAGGTTATCAGTCTGCCTGCCTAAAGTCTTGGCCTCACTGCGTGTGCAGATTAATTGACACCTGCCATTCCTGAACATGCTCTGCACTGGTGGTGCCCCAATCCCACAGCTCAATTACCTTTAGGAGATGCTTCAGCACCTGCTGGACTTTCTTGTGCACCCTGAAGCCTTCCTCACAACAACTGAACTTCTGTCTTTGAAGTTCTTGGTGATCTGATGGTTCATTTCCAGTAGCAGTCAAAAGTTTGGACAGTACCAGCAGCCATACCTGCGGCTCTGAAGCCCTTTTTATGCAAAGTCATGATGCCAGCAGGTAATTTTGCGGCAGGACTGAAATGAGGTGGAATTGAGTTTTTGGGATTAAGTTAGTTTTTATGGCAAAAATGAACTTTCCAAATCACTCTTCATAACCTCATCGGAGGAAGAATCAGTAATCTTTAGTTTGCTTTTAGTGAATGGTTCTATTTAACGTGGGCATATTTAGTTTCTATTCTGTCACACATATTAATACATTGTGTTGACTATTTAACCAAAGCCGAAGATCTTTACATCTATAATGTGTAATTGTGCTGTGGTGTTACCTCCTGCTTTCCTGCCTTGATTTCAGCTAATGTGTGCACTGAGAACCTGCTTGGTTTTCCTTTACAGTTCAGCAAACAAGTGCCTTTTGAAAGTAGCAACCTACGCAGCTCAGCTGGAGCAGTACCAAAAAGCTATTGAGATCTATGAACAGGTAAGTTAATGCCACCCAGCAGCCTTCATTTCAGGGTGTTAGCATTCAGGAGCTTTAGTTGCAAATTAAACATGAACTGTGTGTTGTGATTTTTAGGTTGGAACTCATGCAATGGACAGCACGCTCCTGAAATACAGTGCCAAAGATCACTTCTTTAAAGCTGCGCTCTGTCACTTCTGTGTCGACCATCTGAATGCAAAAGTAAGCTTATTATTTAAATACTTTTTAATGTGCAGCCTCCATAATATGAGCCTTTGTTTTAATAATCGTGGTGCTGTTTCCCAGCTTGCTGTGCAGAAGTATGAAGAAATGTTTCCGGCCTTTTCAGACTCTCGGGAGTGCAAACTCTTGAAGGTAGGCTTCAGTGTCATTCTGGCTCTAAAATCTCAGCCAGAAACATCTTTTCTGTCCACTGAAACATGTTGATGACATGTGATTGACCTGGCATTAATGTCCATGCTCTTATTAAAAATACAAGTGTGACTGTAACAGCCTCTCCAAACTTGGATCGACTCCATCAGCACTTTTTGTTTTGGTGATGTTAAGTTTTCTGGGTTCAGTCGGTGAAGTAAGCCGTTCCTGTGCGCTTTGTTTTCCTCTCACCAGAAACTTCTAGATGCCTGGGAAGAGCAGAACGTGGACGCCTACACTGATTCGGTGAGTGGAAGAAGGAAGGAGCAGGAAGTAGTTGCTTCCTTTTTTCTTTTGGCTGCTACACTGATACGAGTTTAGAGAAAGTGTGTGTAATCTGTAGCTTCAGTTTCCAGCTGTGGGGCAACCGGCTTTGGGGTACATTTGACTTCTTTAAGTGGGTGTGTCAGCAGTGTTACCCCATCAACTGAAATCTGAAAGATTACTCTCTCTCTCTTTCTTGACATAAACTTCAAGTTTCTCATTATCATATCGTTTTGGTTTTTTACACAAGGGGGTGGGGGGGTGGATAACTAAACTTTGTCATTGCTCAGTACAAGTACAAGCCAATAAAATGCAGTTAGCGTCTATCAGAAGTGCAAATATGAAAACTTACAATGAGAACAATTGAAAAAATCGTATAATATCTTTTTAATATAGTTTAATAGCAGCTCGATTCAAATGAATATTTACTGCCCGTTTGTCAGGTGAAGGAATTTGACACCATTTCCCGGCTGGACCAGTGGCTCACCACCATGCTGCTGCGCATCAAGAAAACCATACAGGACGAGGAGAGTGACCTTCGCTGACTTTCCTTCCTGCTCGTCTTCAGCCCTCAACAGAAAATTTGCATCCCTCTTGTTGCCTCAAGCCTCTCACTTCTATTCTAGCAACATTGTGACATTAGCCCTCATGTTCCTTCACTGTTTCTTTGCTGCCATCTGCAGAATTTTTCCTCCAAAAAAAGATGGTCCTTTTAGGTATGAACACTACCTTTGTGAATGCAAGCTGCACACAGTATGTAAGGTGCGTATTATTAATTAGGTTGTGGCGCAATATTAGTTCAGTTATTTGTAATTGGGCTGCAATACCAAATACTCATACCAGCACACTTTATAATAATAATAAAGGTTTTTATTATTTTCCAATAAAAACTGCTGAGAGGACACCAACTCACTAACACTTCATTCTAAACTGTGCTTTAGAATAACCGAAATGCCAACGTTGTTGATTTTGAATGCTCACCTGTAGCGTTTTGTCCAACGAGGACCCCTCCAATCAAAGAGCCCTCCGGCTCAGCCGCTGAGGTCCTTCTGAGGTTTCTCCATCGGAAACATCCCCCCTCTGCCTTATGATGCAAATTTCTCAGGATTTGGAGAGCTAGATTTGATGAAGATTTAAATAAACAGGCTTTTATAAGCTCTAGTAATTAACTTGCTAATTGTTTTTGTCACTTCCAATAAAAGTGCTTTTATTCCATGAAAGAAGGTGAACATTTGCGTGGTGTGGATGAGCGAGGATGTAGACCAGCTGTTTCCCACCTGTATATGAGTGTTTTTATTGTCTGATTTGTGTTTCGCTGTCTTAACCAGGCTGGATTTAAAAATCTATTTTAAGGCCTACAAGAGATGCAATGAAGAAAAATGAGCTTTATTGATCTGAACACTGTGCTCATGTGTCCTGACTTTTTTTTTTTTTTTTTTGGTTGACGGTTGTTTTTCAGTTTTTTTTTTTTTTTTTTGTTAA